>JAAGKR010008005.1:12891-33520 GCA_011419295.1 Clarias macrocephalus | reverse complement strand
GTCAATGACCAGAATATTTGACCAAAAATCTTGAGTATATTCAAGATGTTTTTTGGAAAATGTGAGACGAGCCTTTGTGTTCTTTTTGGTCAGCAGTATTGATGGGAAGTTCCGATAATTAAACACTGAGCTTAACTGGTGCTAGTGAGGCCTACAGTTCTTCAGATGTTGTCCTGGGATTTTTTATGAGCTCCTGGATGAGCCATCGTTGTGCACTTGTAGTAATTTCGGTCGGCCGGCCACTCCTGGGAAGGTTCACCACTGTTCCAAGTTTTCTCCATTTGGGAATAAATGGCTCTCACCGTGGTTCAGTGGCGTTCCAAAGCCTTAGAAATGTCTTCGTAACCCTTTCTAGACTGATGTATGGCATTTACTTTTCTGAATCTGTTTTGATAGTGTTGCTTTTTGTTAGATAGTTTAGCATTGGTTCACTTTCTCAGACAGATTCTATTTAATTCAACAGATCTTGCAATAATCAAATTTAACCCATCTTTCAAAAAATTACCGTTCATTCATGAGTTATCAGGATTTACTGTTTCACATATGTTTGATTGCTTTACCCTTAAAGGGTGAAATCATGATTTAAAAAATGCATTTCCTATTTACTTGGGTTATCTTTGTGTAAAAACTTTAATATGTGTTTCATGAACTCAATCATTTAAGTGTGATAATTATGCAACAGATATGCTTAAGTCTCATTTTTTCATGAAAAAAAAAAATAAATAAATAAATCAAATAATTCCCATGTCTCCTCTTTGGGTCCAGTCAAAATTTTCATTACGTTCTCATACAGTGAATATGAAGACAGTTCACTCCTTAAATACAATGTTCATAGATTTTATTTTAGAAAAGTACATTAATATATTTAGTGTATTTAATAGGATAATTTATGTATTTAGGGATGAAACACGATGTAGTTACATAAGTGTAGTTTTCACATCCTATGATTTGAAGAGAGGAACATAAGGTCCCAAATATACTATATTCCAGAAATAATTGAAGTTTTATACAGTACAGACCAAAAGTCTGGACACCCCTTCTCATTCAAAGAGGTTGAATTTGTATTATGGCAAGAAAAAAGCAGCTAAGTAAAGAAAAACGAGTGGCATCATTACTTTAAGAAATGAAGGTCAGTCAGTCTGAAAACTTTGAAAGTGTCCCCAAGTGCAGTCACAAAACCCATCAAGCGCTACAAAGAAACTGGCTGACATGCGGACCGGCCCAGGAAAGGAAGACCGAGAGTCGCCTCTGCTGCGGAGGATAAGTTCATCCGAGTCACCAGCCTCAGAAATCGCAGGTTAACAGCAGCTCAGATCAGAGAGCAGGTCAATGGCACACAGAGTTCTAGCAGCAGACACGTCTCTAGAACAACTGTTAAGAGGAGACTGTGTGAATCAGGCCTTCATGGTAGAAGATCTGCTAGGAAACCACTGCTAAGGACAGGCAACAAGCAGAAGAGACGCGTTTGGGCTAAAGAACACAAGAAAGAACACAAGAAAGAAAACTCGCTGAATGAGAAGGGGTGTCCAAACTTTTGCTCTGTACTGTATATAGTAATAAAATGAACTCAATGTACTATGAAGTGCATATAGGATAGGATAGGCTCCATGCATTAACCAATGCAATATGTTAATTTGAGTTTTATGAAAAATATTTTCTTCAGAATAACTGGTTTGCACTCCTCAAACATTTCCTTTTTTTCTTTTGTTTTTGGTAAATGACAGCAGTGTGTGAAAGTAGCAGGTGGTTACAAGCAATGAAAACATGGTTGTGAGTGCAAAAGAGATGCAGGAAAATGCACCACCAGTCATTCATGTGGTTGGAAATTAGTTAAACCAGGAAATGGGCAGCTGCTGCATATGACTGTGCAAAACCCTGTGGTTTGAGAGACGGATGGCCTCTACACAAGTCTGTTTTAGTCAAATTGAATATTGTCAGAAATGAAGTTAAATATTGACTGGAATTTGAACTGAAATATTTGTTGGAATCTATTTGTATTACAGTTTTTGCCTATTGCTTTCACACTTACGTATTGCAGAATTTGGCCCACCATGTCAAAACTCTACACACAAACCAATCAGACATAGACACTTGGAGATTAACCACTCACATCTTTGTCAAGCACTGAAACACTGCAATCAAAACGTAACACTCTTTTCTAAAAATTAAATACTTGCAACAAAACCATACACACACGCCATTTGAATGACCCTTTCATATCACCAGCAACACACTGATGGGCTTCATATAAAACACGCCAGTCTTTGTGTTTCTATTTTTAATAGTATTTTGCCCTAAAAGCCAAAAGTAATTTCTGCAGTAATCAAACAATAACATTGCCTGTTCTATTGCATGCAGAAAAGACATGCGAACGTATGACTTTTCTGCACACAATGGTTGCCGATCATATACTTTCCACTGCCATGCTGAGAAGAATTCCTCAATTGCATTTAGAAAGGGGCTGTAAGTGGGCAGATATAACAGTCTGAACTGGTTATGGTTGTTGAACCAATCTTGGACCAGAGCTGCCCGGTGGAAACTGACATCACCCCAGATGATAACAAACCTGGACTGCTCTGGTCCGTCCTGCAACTGCATGTAGTGCATCTAGAAATGCAATTATGTGTTGAGTATTGTAGGGACCCAGTGTGGCATGGTGATGCAGGACGCCTTGGACACTAATTGCAGCACACAAGGTGATATTTCCCCCACGCTGGCCAGGGACACTTACAACAGCCCTTTGTCCAACTATGTTACAGCCTTGTTGCCTGCTTTTGGCCAGATTGAAGCCTGCCTCATCCACGTAGATTAACTCATGTGGCAGTTCATCAGCATCAAAATCCAGAACTGTCTGGAAATATTGAATAGTGTTACTGAGAACACATACAGTAACTACAATGTCTATATTTTCACACACGTAGGGGCTGGGTTGGGTCAGTATAGACAAAAACTACAAGCTACAGGCATAGACCCTCATTCCCACATCACAATATATATGTATGTAAAGTAAAGTGACACATACCTGCACATAATCATGGCGCTTTGTTGCAAGTTATGTTTCTGTAGGATGTGACTTATTGTAGAAATGCTGACCCTGTTGATATTGCTGAATACATTTCCATCTGCAATTATGCGTTGTTGCAACTCACGAAGTCAGATTGCATTATTTTCTCGCACCATTTCAGTAATGGCAAGCTCTTGTTGTAGACAGTAGAGCCGCCCCCTTCCACCTTGAGGACGTCGTCCAACTCAAATTCTGTCGAAAATGCCACCACAAGATGTCATTGTTCATGTTCTTTATCACATACTGTAACTTCACACTGTTCACAGTACTGTAACATCACAATGGTATTCCTTTAGATATACTTCACAGCACTACCAAATTTTTGTATGGTACAGTTACATACTGTAATACTGTATGATACAGAATCATGTGACACATACAGTAGGTAAGGTATAAACTTGAAGATGTACCTGTTCTCCAGTCAGAATGTCCTTATTATCGATGCTACTGTGTACCGACTGAGGCTAGGGTGGACTCTTTGGCCAGCCTCCCTCATGGACAGGTCACAATTTATCACATGGTCGACCAGAGTAGCCTTGAGGTCATCTGATACACGTCTCCGCTCTGGTCCTCATCTACGGTATGTCCTTGTCCTCTTCCTCGTCCGACTCCTTTCTCTCTTTGTTCTCCTCTCACTCTGACTCTTGTTGCCTCTATGTTTGCATAGTGTTCTGTCAGTGCTGTCAGTTACTGGTGTTCTGTCAGTGCTTTCAGGTGTGTATGTGAGAGACCACAATTGCCAGGTGAGCATTGTTTTGTGTGCAGCAGTGTTTCCCCAATGATAACAGGTGATTTTGGTATTGGACAAAGTGTCTAATGTAAGAAAATGTGTGTAGTGTTTCGCAATAAGTTTCTTACAAATTTGTGAACAAAGTGCACACTTGAAAATGTGTTTAAGCTACGGTTACACTGTGTTCAATGCTGTGTTCAAAACAAGAAGATTAAGTATTGAGCCTTTGGTCTAAGCATTCGCTTTTTAGTATGTAAGCGTAAACTGTAATCTAATTAATGCAGACTGGGTTGCCAGTTAAGTAATAGAATAACAGCAGTTATGAGCTAAAATTCCTCCTCAGCTGTAATCACTATTTTCAAAGCAAAGCCAGTGCACTGTTTCATTAAAGCATGAGAGTGATCATTTTCTTTTCCCCTACACTCAGTAATGCATATAAAGCCATTTTGGGATTCATTTCCTAGAATTAATTTCACAGAAAGGATAAAACTTCTTTGGTAAATTTCTGTACAGGGTCTTCAGGAAACAGCTGGATAAAGACAAAGAGTAAATGACTTCATACTAAATATTAAACTAAAGTGCAAATGCATTGCACAAAATATCACAGGATTCTTACTATCATGATTGTCATCATTACTAGAAACATTATAAAATTTCAAATGCTATTATTAAATCATGAAATGATATTATAAATGCTAAAGGATTATAAATGCTAAAGGGACTTTTCCTACTCAGATCAAAATGCAAAATAAAATTAAATTTTTTTAATGCAATGACTTTTTATTTAGTTAATGTCACTGAAAATGCTATTTTGCTTTGTGGAATTTTGACATTATTTACTGTGTGTGTGTGTGTGTGTGTGTGTGTGTGTGTGTGTGTGTGTGTGTGTGTGTGTGTGTGTGTGTGTGTGTGTGTGTGTGTGTAAGTTGTGTGTGTTTGTGTGTGTGATGTGTGTGTGTGAGAGAGAAAGCATGCATGTGTGTGTGTGTGTGTGGGGGGGGGGGGGGTGGGGTATGAGGTGAAAAGGTGAGCCATATCACTAACCACAAGCCTTTGCAGAAACACATGCAGCATCTGTCCATCTTAAGGTCTGAATGTTTTTCCAACCACAGAACTTACACCTTTGTGCTCTTCTTTTAAAAATACACCTGGGTACATCTGCTTCTGACCACTAATTATTTTTCAGACACATTTGTTTTCTGTCTTTCCTTGATAAAATAATAATAAAAAATAAAACAATAAGTGATTACCATAGTTACCATGATCTCTAATAAGTGTGTACTATAATAAAAGATAACAGTAATCAGATTTTCCATTAACTTATAATCAGTGCCATTAATTTTGAACAAAGATAATATATTTTGGCATTTGGCCTTTGTATACCACCACATTGAATTTGAAATAAAACAAGATATAAGCAAAGTCAAGATTTTCATTAAGTTTTGTGGCATTCACTATTGAAGAATTACAGCATACATCATACAACACCTCCATGGTCGTGTGTGGCCTGCTCCCTTGTTACTGCATAACTAATCAAGCAGATACATTAAAACTTGGTAGCTGCGCACTCAAACCACCAATTTTGGGGTCCAAAGAGATGTCTATGAAAGTGAAGGAGGCCATCATTAGGCTGGAATATCAAAATAAGACCATTAGAGAGATAGAAAAAACATTGGGAGTTTTACAACAGCCTAGAACATTCTTACAGAGAAGGAATTAACTGGACAACTAGACGACTAAAATAGATGACCATAAAATTCTGTCTATGATGAAGAACCCTTTCACAACATTTTGCCCATAGCATGAACAGGAGATAGGTCAAGGTCATTGTCAAAGTCAGAGTCAAGAAATGGTTTTATGAAGAAAATACAGAAGCTTCTGACTCAAGAACACAAAGGCCAGATTAGACCTTGGCAGAAAACTTTGACAAATTCATTAGAATAAAACCAAAATTAACTTGTGCCAAAATTATGGAGAAGAAAATAATGGAGAAGAAAAGCTGGTGGCAGCAGTGTTGGGCATAAGAATGTATGGTTGGCAAATGCACCTGGTCACTGGTGTTTATTGGTGGCTGACTGCTGATAAAAGTAGCAGGATGAATTATGAAGTGTACAGGGCGTTATTCTCTGCTCAAATTCAGCTGAATTCTGCCTAACTGATATGATGTTGCTTCATATTACAGATGGATAATGACTCAAAACTTAACTTGAAAGCCATCCAGGAGTTTCTCAAGGTAAAGAAATGGGATATTCTTCACTGGCCAATTAAGATTATGCCTCGCCTACAACACCAAATATACGAACCTGATAGGGAGCCTTGTCAGACCACCACTACCTTCTTTGTCCAAAACGGGAACTCAAGGACATAGATAATGGACATGGACATTGAGCAGGGAATAACTCCCTGTACACTTCATAATTCATCCTGCTACTTTTATCAGCAGACCCGTTTATATTCCACCACAAGCAGACACGGACACTGCCTTATGCGAGCTGCATGCACAGCACCAGCACCAGACTCAACACCGGGACGCTGCTTATTGTGGCGTGGGAATTTAACAACGCCAACCTCAAACTCGCAGCGCCGACCTTCTATCAGCACATCACCTACCTGACCAGGGGCAAAAGGACACTGGATCATTGTTACACAACAGTTAAGGACAGCTACAAGGCACAATCTCGTCCACCGTTTGGTAAATCTGACCACACCGCCATCTTCCTCATGCCAAAATACAAACAAAGGCTCAAACAGGAAGTTCTTGTTCAGAGGGAGGTCGCACGCTGGCGAACCAGTCGGTGGCCGCGCTACAGGATGCACTCGATGATGCAGACTGGGACATGTTCCGAAACAGCTCCAATGACGTTAACGTATTTATGGAAGGGGTTGTGGGATTCGTCGGGAAACTAGCGGATGATACCGTACAGAAAACAAACATCAGAACGTTTCCCAATCAGAAACCTAGGGTGGATAAAACCATCCGCGACACTCTGAGATCTTGCACCGCTGCCTACAACGCAGGACTTGCGTCGGGGGACATGAACCTGTACAAGGCTGCGTCATACAATGTGCGGAAGGCGGTGGAAGAGGTGAAGCAGTGCTACGGAAGGAAACTAGAGTCACAACTCCAACAGAGCCTGTGGCAGGGACTAAGAACAATAACGGCCTATAAAGCACCAACACCCGGTATGATGAACGCGGACATGACTCTGGCAGACAAGCCGAACACCTTCTATGCTCGTTTTGAGGCTGCAGCTAAAGACGATAGTGTTGCTAATACAGGAAGTCACTGCCAGCACCGGAAATGTGTTTATCATCTCCGAGCATGACGTGAGGATAGCCTTCAGGAGAGTGAACAACAGGAAAGCAGCAGGATCAGATGGCATCTCAGGTAGAGTCCTCAGAGCCTGCGCAGACCAGCTAGCACCTGTGTTCACAGAGATATTCAACCTCTCTTTATCTCAGTTGGTGATTCCTACATGCTTAAAGGAGTCCATCATTGTTCCTGTTCCGAATAAACCCCATCCTGCTTCCCTCAATGACTATTGACCTGTAGCCCTCACCTCGGTAGTGATGAAGTGCTTTGTGCGGCTGGTCAGAGACTTCATTATCTCCTCACTACCTGACACACTGGATCCACTACAGTTTGCCTTAACGTTCAAACCACTCTACAAATGACGCTATCTCTCATCTACTCCATACTTTTCTCACTCATCTGGACACTAGAAGGGGGAATTATGTTAATGCTCTTCATCGACTACAGCTTAATTCCCTCCACACTCACGACCTGGGACTCAGCTCATCTCTGTGTCAGTGAATCTCCAATTTCCTAACTGGCAGACCACAGGCAGTAAGGATGGGCGGACATGTCTCAGCCTCCATCACTCTCAGCACTGGAGCCCCCCAGGGTTGTGTTCTGAGCCCACTGTACTCACTGTACACACACAACAGCATAGCCTTTACCAACTCCACCACCATCATCAAGTTTGCTGACAACACCGTCATGGTGGGCCTGATCACTGACAACGATGAGACGGCCTACCTGAAGGAGATTGGAAATCTAGAAAACTGGTGCCAACACCACAATCTCCTTCTAAACGTCAGCAAGACAAAGGAGTTGATGGTGGACTTTACTACAAAGCAGAAGAGGAACTACCAGACCACCGTCATCAACAAAAGCCCAGTGGAGAGAGTGCACAGCTTCCAATACCTCGGTGTTCACATCACGCAGGACCTGTCATGGTCCTGTCACATTAACACTGTGGTGAAAAAGGCCCGGCAGCATCTCTACCACCTTAGACGCCTGAGAGACTTTGGACTGCCATCTAAGGTGCTTAGGAACTTCTACCATAGCAAGCATCCTGACGGGAAACATCACAACCTGGTTCGGGAACAGCACCATGCAGGACAGACAAGCTCTTCAGAGGGTGGTGCACATCATCGGCTGAGCACATCATCCGCACCAAGCTCCCTGACCTACACTCAATCTACAGCAAGCGGTGCTGGACCAAGGCCAGGAAGATCATGCTCACACTGGACATTCTGGACATTCACTGACACTAGAGGTCACTGCACACCTGCACACTCATGGACATTATGCAAATAAGATACTATAAATATGCACACTATAAATAAGTCACTTTAATATGACACTTTACAGCATATTTGCACACCCCTGGACATTCCGATCTATTTATGTTCACTCCATACCCACATAAATTTCCACAATTATATATTTTCTATAGTACAGCTAGGTTTTTTTTTTTCTTATATTTTTCTTACATATTTCTTATAGTGTATATTTTGTATTTTGTATTATACAGATATTTTATTCTTTCTTAGTTACATTTATTCTTTCTTAGTTACATTTACTTATTTCTCAAATTTAATTTTTGTTTTTAATATTTATTTCCTATATAGATATTCTTTCTGAGAAAAAGTAACTTTTTTTTTAGTTTCTATTTTGTTTTTCATATTTATTATTTCCTATTAATAGTCTTTGTTTTAAGGTCAAGGGCAGTCATCTAAGCATTTCACTGCATACCGTACCGTGTATGACTGTGTATGTGACAAATAAAATTAGAATTTGAATTTGAACATGGGTGGAGAAAGAGCCACCACCAGAGACCCCAAGAAAGGAAGCAGATTTACAGATGAGCAGGAGGAGCTTTTGACTGAACTATCACCAGAACTAGCAGAAAAGTTCAAGAGAGCATTCATCAACAAAGCTAAGATAGTAGCCTGTTCTGAGAGAGACAAAATGGGACTTTTATTCAGGAATGGAATGTTGATGGAAATAACCGCTAATGCAGGACAAAAAATTGGCACTCTGATAGATCTGGCGTCAGACACAAATTATATTACACACAAAGCTGCTGATAGGCTCAAGTTAAGAGGAGAGAAAGTTACCCTAGTGGTTCATGGTGTTGGCAAGATGGCCAAAAGGTATCTTCTTAGGATTAGAGTCAAACTCACAAGGGGACGGTGAAGGCTCATCAATTAATCTATTATGGGTTAGAGGAGATTACCAAAGTCCACAGAAGTGTAACTCCAGAGCAACTTAAAAAATAATTTCCAGATGCTGACCTCAAAGAATTGAAAAGGCCGGAGAAGATTGATCAGTCACCGAGTGTTATGTGGTGCGGTATGGAGAAAGAGTTTTTTAATGATAAGAGCCCTTATGCTGGGCTATAGAGAGGGTGAACGGATTAGGAGGGTGTGAGAGTGCTTTGGAGATAGCATGGGATTACTAATTAAGAAACTTAAAAGGAAACAAATGAAAACTGTAAACACAAAGTAAACAGAGCTCCGCTGTCTACGTGAGAATGGACGGGGCTCTGGAAAATAAAACAAAAATTTTATTCTCTCGGGGCTTTCGCCCTTCCCAAGGATTCATGGGAGATAGAGGGCTTTGTGTCTTTTGCACTTTTAACTTGAGCGCGCACGCTGAACTGATGCATGCCGCTCTCTCTTTCTCTCTTTTTCGCTTTCGCCAGCATCTCACAGAGGCAGAGGCTGGGGCTTTGTAGTTGGCCTGTGTAGTGTTTTATTTCAGCAGGGAATAAGTGGTTTGCATGAGTACTACACAGCACAAGGGAGCTCCTATTTTATTGACTCTTACAACTCAAAAGGGGATATATATTCTACTATGATGAGGGGTGCGCTTATGTTCGCGCGTTCCACTTCACTTCTGGTTCTTTCCCCCTAATTTAAAAAAAAAAAATTTACTTTTCTTTTCATAATTTTCTCTTTTCTTTGCCTATACCGGAGCACACTCCCAGACCTGGTTCTATCTACGTAAATGTTCGCACATAGTGCGCTGGTTTCTGGGAGCTTAAGTAGTCTACTTGACCAGCTGTAGCTCATTCACTCTGATTGCCAGCATGGCGGGGGTTTCCTAGCAAAGGATTCAAGGGAAGAAACTCAGCATTTGGTCATGTCCATGGGTTCCAGATTCAGGGAATTCCTGACTTCAAAGGATTTCCATCCAAGTACAGTAAGTAAGGCAGTCCTTATGTTTGTAATTATATTAGTATGATTTATGATTTATTAGCCCTTGGATTGAAGCTAAAAGTTTTGGGTTGACATCTTGAGTGTGATTCATGCATGTCTGAGTGTAAAAAAATCTATAGGCCTGGGTGTGCATTTTTGCAGAAACATTGAAGGACGTTATTCTAATTTGTGCTAACTTTAAGGTCACCGTGACCCTGAATGCAGGATAAAGTGTTATAGACAATGAGTGAGTGGTTAAGCCAATGCGCTATGTAAGCTGTACAATCCCCTGTTCCACACACCAAGTAGAGCCCTTGATTAGGGATTTGAGAGAGAGAATTGGGATTTAGGTTTGTGTTAGAAGTTAGTTCTCTTTCTACCTTGTGAGAGCTTGATTACTAAGAGACAGCATGTTGTAAGTTTGTTAGGTGTATTTTCTTTGCTTAAAGTGGAACGACGCTAGTCTTGTGAGGGGCAGAGCCGTGGGTTAATATGCTGCACAGTTCTGAATGGCCTACGAGTGGCGCAGTGATAAAATGTTCACCCTATCATCCGGAGATCGCGAGTTCGATTCCCGGGTGATGCTGTAACCTCTCGCAGCCGGAGGTCTAGAGAGAGCTGATTGGCTGAGCTCTCTCAGAGGGGAGGGATGAGAGGTACTTAGTGCTTACACATTAATCATAGCTCTACAGCCAATCAGGGGCGTCTGTGAGCTCGCGCAAGCGGAAGGAGCGGATAGCGCTGTGCTCCGAGTGTGTTATGCCGCCCCCAATGGTGCGTGAGCGAGCAGTACGAAAAGATGTTTCGGAGGAAACACATGCTAGTCTTCAGTCCTCCCGACTGAGTGGCAGTAGTAGCCTTAATGTGGGAGCCCCCTAGTGACAGGGAGGAATTGGACACAACTAAATTAGGGAGAAGAAATGGGGAAAAATCCCCCCAAAAAAGCATGGGCAGATATGCTGGCAGTTATGCCGTGATCAAACTGTCATTAGTGAATGCCAGTTTCAAAGCTTTACAAATACTTTGACACTTCAAGCCTTTTGCACACACTTGCAGACACTCAACAATCATGGGTTCCTCTAAGCAGCTCTGTTTCCACAGTGAGAAATATAATAAAGAGATGGCAGTTCAGGGTAACTGTGGAGGTCAAGATGAGATCTGGAAGACCAAGAAAACTCTCGGACAGAACTGCTCATCTGCTGGTCAGAAAGACAAATTAAAACCTCCAATTGACTGAAAAAAACCTGCAGAAAACCTGCAGAAAACCTTACCTACAGAACATCTACAGAAGCCTGATGCATTTTGGAAACAAGTGCTATGGACTGATGAAGCTAAATAGAACTCTTTGGCCAAAATCAGCAACATTTCATGAAAAGAACACCTTGAGAACTATTAAGCACGGGGGTGGATCGATCATGCTTTGGGGTTGTGTTGCGGAAGAATTGAAAGACTTTTGGCTGGCTAAAAAAGTGCTAGAGGAGGTGCCAGATCTGCCAGAGGAGGTGTTACTGAGTACTGATTATGTAGGGTGCCCTACCTTTTGCACAGTGCCACAATAATATATATATATTTTTTTTCAATTCATGACATAAAAAATAATTATGCTGAAAATATAGTGCATTTTTTTCCATTTCCAAGAGAGACTGTGTTAACATTTTTTCATTTAAAAAATCACCAAAATCTGTTATCCCAAACCTGATTCCAAAAAGTTGGTACACTGTACAAATTGTGAATAAAAACAGAATGCAATGAAGTGGAAGTTTAAAATTTGAATATTTTATTCAGAATAGTATATAAATAAATAAATAACATATCACATGTTGAAAGTGAGACATTTTGAAATGTCATGCCAAATATTGTCTCATTTTGGATTTCATGAGACCTACACATTCCAAAAAAGTTCGGACAGGTAGCAATAAGAGGCTGGACAAATTAAATGTACACATAAGAATCAGCTGGAGAACAAATTGGCAACATGATTGGGTATAAAAAGAGCCTCTCAGAGTGGCAGTGTCTCTCAGAAATCAAGATGGGCAAAGGATCACCAATTCCCCAATGCTGCGGCAATAACTATAGGTGCAATATCAGAAAGGAGTTTCTCAGAGAAAAACTGGAAAGAGCTTGAAGTTATCATCATCTACAGTGTATAATATCATACAAAGATTCAGAGAATCTGGAACAATCTCTGTGAGTAAGGGTCAAGGCCGGAAGACCTTACCGGATGCACGTGATCTTCGGGCCCTTAGACGGCACTGCATCACATACAGGAATGCTACTGTAATTGAAATCACAACATGGGCTCAGGAATACTTACAGAAAACATCCACCGTGCCATTCGCCATTGCCAGCTAAAACTCTATAGGTCAAAAAAGAAGCCATGTCTAAACATGATCCAGAAGCGCAGGCGTTTTCTCTGGACCATGGCTCATTTAAAATAGACTGTGGCAAAGTGGGAAACTGTGGCATCAGACAAATAAAAATGTTGTTATTTTTGGGAAACTGGGAGGCCATGTCATTCAGACTAAAGAGGACAAGGACAACCCAAGTTGTTATCAGCGCTCAGTTCAGAAGTCTGCATCTCTGATGGTATGGAGTTGAATGAGTCCGTGTGGTATGGGCAGCTTACACATCAGGAAAGGCACCATCAATGCTGAAAGGTACATCTAAGTTCTATAACAACATATGCTCCCATCCAGACGTCGTCTCGTTCAGGGAAAACCTTGCATTTTCCAACATGACAATGCCAGACCACATACTACATCAATTACATCATGGCTGCGTAGAAAAAGATACTGAAATGGCCAGCCTGCAGTCCAGATCTTTCACACATAAAAAACATTTGATGCATCATAAAGAGGAAGATGCGAAAAAGAAGACCTAAGACAGTTAAACAACTAGAAGTCTGTATTAAACAATGGGACAACATTCCTATAGCTAAACTTGAGCAGCTTGTCTCCTCAGTCCCCAGACATTTGCAGACTGTTATAAAAAGAAGAGGAGATTCCACACAGTGGTAAACATGGCCTTGTCCCAATTTTTTTGAGATGTGTTGATGCCATGAAATTTAAAATCAACTTATTTTTCCCTTAAAATTATACAGGAGTCGGTGGCAGGCAGTCAGATGTTGCTCGTGAACTTGGGGTGTCTCAAAGTGTCATCAGTAGACTTGCATCAAGACACAGAACTACTGGCACAGTTCATGACAGACCCAGGATTGGAGCCCCACAAGTTACAGACCGCAACGATGACCAGTAGCTAAGAACCTCTGCACTCAGACATCGTTATGCAACTGCCACACAGCTGCAGGCCCGTTTACCAGATGTGAGGGGGACTAGGGTTTTCAGACAAACCATTTGCAACTGACTCCCCCGCTTTGGCTTGAATGCCAGACAACCGTTGCAGGTGACTCCATTGACCCATGACACTGCCGTGAACGTTTGCAGGGGGCACAAGACCATGTGACCTGGACAATGCAGCAGTGGTCTACCGTAATGTTCACTAATGAGTGTCGGGTCACCGTTGCTGGAGAAGGCGAGGTGAGCAATACACTGAGGTCAACATGGTCCCCAGGGTTTGCTTTGGTGGTGGAAGTGCAACAGTCTGGACTGGCATGACCAATCAGCGCAAAACAGATTTGGTTACTGTAGATGGATCAGTCACTGCACGTTCTTACCTCAGAGACATCATAGAACCCATCATCATCCCCCACTTCCGCCAGCACCCCCCAACTTTCTGTTCATGGATGATAATGCTCCACCACATCGTGGCAGAATCGTCACAGCTCGACTTCAGGAAGTTGGAGTGCCTCATATGGTACGGCCATCAATGTCCCCTAACCTGAACCCCATAGAGCACACCTGGGACCAGTTGAAGCAGAGACTGGATAATCGTACCCAACCCCCACGTGACCTGGCAGAACTGTGTGTAGCTCTTGTGAAAGAGTGGAACGCATTGCCTCAGAACATCATGAGGGTAGTGAGGAGCCTGAGACATCGCTGTCAAGCTGTCATTACGGCAAATGGTGGAAACACCCGCTACTGATATTGTCAATTTTTGTTATTTGGGGCTATCCTTGTTATTGTCTAAATTTTTGGGGTAATAAATATTAAACTAATGAAAATGGTGTTTCTTCTCATACATTATTAGTAATAATGCTGACCCCACATTTATTTTTTAATTTGCTCGATCCACTTATACCTACAATTTTCTGCCCTCAAAGTTCCCCAACAAACATCTACGTCTGCTCTTTTAAATTGTACTTACATAGAGCATATGTTTTATTTCTTTTATACCAGCAATCTTACCTTCTCTATATGAGAAAATACCTGGTCTAGCAGATTTGTAGCAGAAAACCTGCAAAATTTGCAACTTTTCAACTTGCTTTTGTTTTTACTTTCACACACATTTTGTACACCTTCATACATTTATAAGACAATGATTTACATGAGGTGCCACAATGGTGTAGTGGTTAGCACTGTCGCCTTGCACCTCCAGGGTCAGGGTTCGATTCCAGTCTCTGTGTGCATGGAGTTTGCATATTCTTCCCGTGCTTGGTGGGTTTCCTCCGGGTACGCCGGTTTCCTCCCACAGTCCAAAGACATGCAGATTAGGTTAATTGGCGTTCCCAAATTGCCTGTAGTGTGTGTACCCTACAATGGATTGGCACCCTGTCTAGGGTGTACCCCGCCTTGTGCCCCAAGTATCCTGGGATAGGCTCCAGGCCCCGTGACCCTGAATATAGAATTAAGTGGTATAGAAGATGAGTGAGTGAGTGATTTATATGACAATGACATAAAACACTGAATCAGTGTACTGTACTTCAGTTCAGACAAGAAAAAAATCACTTTTTTAGCTTTTTTTTTAGTTTTATGGTGCTGGATGGTGATTACAAGCTCTTTTTTTATATAAACTCTATTTCAAACGAATTAACATGCAAAAAAAAAATCCACAACATAAAATTCTATCAGCCTTTTTAATAAAAAAAAATTAATACCTTTGTAATGTCTTCATGATAGAGCAGTATATACGATTATATAAAAAATATAATAATTAAAAAAAGCAAATATTAACAAAAATGTATTTTAAAGAAACTAAAATCAGGAAACAAACTTTGCATGAAAACTAGAATATCTGAACAAATTATTTCTGTATAATCACACATCCAAAACAAATGCATAATGGATTACTGAGCAGTTACAAAAAAGCAGCTGGATGCAAATTCTGTATACAATGTACAGCATAAAAAAAACCTTAATCCTGAATCCCGGTGACGCAACAGCATCGGCCAACCTCGCTTAAAGGAAACCCGCTAAAGGGACAGAGGTGCATAGTGTCCACTGTGCACAAACAGATGCCATTTCTGTCTCAGTAAAATTATTCTACATCATGAGAGCTTTACAGGACAGACATTTTCTATCATCGTCCTCCAGGACTGATTCATTGAAACCAGTGAGACCGACTCATTTACATATTTGCCAGTTAGTGCCAGTTAGATTTCAGTTTATTTCAGGATACTGTATATATTTTAGTTTTTAATTTTGAAAACTGAAGCAGTGAACTATTTAATTTCCAGAAAAATGCCTCTTTACGAGTCTGACCAAAAAGTTCCCTCCAAATATCAATAAGGCTGAGTTTGTCCAGGAACAGTCTTGACCTTGAATTATCTGAGGCGATATTCCTAGGAGGCGTCTATCAATTCAGTCCCCTCCTATAATAGTCACAGTAGGATACTTTAGTAACCGATGTGAAATTCTACCTTCCAGACTGTCAAATAAATTATCATCAGAAGAAGAATCGTAATCCTTCATGTTAACAATAATAAATCTCATCTGGTTTAGTTGTACGACCCAAACTGACCCAGAGAATCAAAGTCTGTAGATAATATATCCCCATCATATCTATTTCTGAGCATACTGACACCAGCTGAATGACTGAACTGAACATTATTGTCCCACTGTAATGTTGACTGTAACTTCCAAGCCCTTCATTAACAGAAATTAAAGACAAAAACAACACAAACAAAACTAAATAAAACAGTTAAAACGCTTTAAATAAAACAAAAATTCTGCCAAAAAGATACAGAAATGCAGAGTACAAAAACCTAAACATCTTCATATTCCTTCCATGAAAACAATAATAATTATTAATATAACAATCATGATTTGTGACAATAAAAAAATATAAAAGGTAAAAAGAGCATTCAGAGATTTTTACTTGTTTGTTTCTATTTGTCTACAGGGTGAGATGGAGGATTGCAGCACTGCACTAAAACCTCAGATTTTTTATAAATGTGTTGTTCTTCTGTCATCAGCAGGGGAGTTTAATTAGAGAGCTGTATGATGTAAATGTATAGTTTAATGTGTCCGATACTGGTAGGTTCTTCTCACAAACTATTCCCACAGTGGCCTCCCGTGTGGTAGGAGTGAATTATTTGCTAAGTTTGTTTAGAAATAATAATTATGGTGCATGACAGCGATAAGTTCTTCCCTCGTCTCTGCTTCTCCAAGTCCTCCTCGTGTCTCCTATAAAGACAGACAGAAACAGGATGAGCTCGGAGCTGAGACTGAATGTTAGTTCAGGGTTTTCTGCTGGATTTTCACTCCACACACAGATTTTTATTCCATATTACACTGTAAACTCCATCATGTCTTACTCTCTCAGTTCAGCAGGACGTTACACTTCATAAGTTGTTGGATGAGGAATCATGAGAGGCTGTAAAACATTCACATCATCACAAAGTGACTAAACACTGTGTATAAATACTGTAGTGGTTTTAAACATCATTTATGGATCATAAAGGTTCACTTACAGGGTTTGGGTGGAACAGGACTGAAGCCTGAAACACAGATGATGGACAGACAGTTAGTATCAAATCTGTCTCCTGGATTTGCTTTCACAAGACAATTAGTCAATATCAGCTTATTGTCTCGTCTAATTTATCAGTTCAACTTAAACAGAAGCAAAATATTCATCAGATCCCCTTTCAGGAATTAGAAAGTGTAAATCTGTTCTCTGAAAACTTCACACCTGCCTCCTTCCTCCTCTCACCAGAGTTCTTCTTCTTCCAGACCACAATTCCAGCAACAACGGCGACGAGAGCGACGAGAGCCGCGACTACAGCAGTGATGATAGCAATCGGTGCTCCACCTGATCCTCCACCTGATCCTCCACCTGTTAAATCAGCACAGAGTCTTTATTATCTGCTGCAGCAAGAAATCAGCTTTCACTCTCTACAGCTCTAGTTTATTAGGACCTTTTGGTACTTCTCGCACTAACTCCTTCTCCAAGCTGCTGTGCTGAACCACGCAGGTGTAGGTGTGTTTCTGCAGCTCCTCAGCTGGGACTTTCAGAATGCGTCTTTTCTGGAAGCTTCCATCCTGGTTGGGTAACGTCTCTCTGAGCTCCACGTCCTCATGCACGTCCTCTCCGTCCTTCTGCCAGGTGATGTTTAGTGCTTTGGGGAAGAAACCTGTAGCGTGACACACCACCTCTGGAGAAGGAGACGAGTGTTTCTGGAACACCGACACCTCGGGAACAACTGCAGAGAAACATAGAGACATCACTATTACAACACTGTCAAATTTAGAAAGCAAATACAGTATGCCACAAAAGTGAGTACACCCCTCACATCTCTGCAAATATTTAGTTATATCTTTTCACAGGACAACACTGCATAAATGACTCTTTGACACAATGAAAAGTCGTCAGTGTAAAGTTTGTATAGCAGTGTAAATTTATTGTCCCCTCAAAATAACTAAAAATACAGCCAATAATAGCTGAATCCCTGGCAACAAAAGTGAGTACACCCCTAAGTGAAAATGTGAAATGTCAATATTTTGTGTGGCCTCCATCATTTTTGAATTCTCATGGCCATGAAGTTCACCAGAGCTTCACAGGTTGCCACTGGAATCTTCCACTCCTCCATCACAACATCACGGAGGTGGTGGACATTTGACATCTTGTGCTCCTCCACCATCCTTTTCAGGATGCCCCAGAGGTGTTCTATGGGGTTTAGGTCTGGAGACATATTTGGCCAGTCCATCACCTTTACCCTCAGCCTCTTTAGCAAGCCAGTGGTCATCTTGGAGGTGTGTTATCATGCTGGAACACTGCTCTGTGGCTCAGTTTCCAAAGGGAGGGGATCATGTCACACTACATGTTAGAATTCATGTTTCCCTCAATGAACTGTAGCTCCCCAATGCCAGCAGCACTCATGCAGCCCCAGATCATGACACTCCCACCACCATGTTTGACGGTAGGCAAGACACACTTGTCTTTGTACTCGTCACCTGGTTGCTGCCACACACACTTTACACCATCTGAACCAAATAGGTTTATCTTGGTCTCATCAGACCACAGTCAAGTCAAGTAGTCAAGTCAAGTAGGCTTTTATTGTCATTCCAACCATATATAGTTAGTACACAGTGAAACGAAACAACGTTCCTCCAGGACCAGGGTGCTACATACATGCAACAACATAAATTTACAACATACATTTTACATTAAGTTACTCTAAAAGAAGAACTATCAATATTATACAAAGATACACAATAGACAAAGTGCACGTGCAAATGTGCAAACAAAGAGGTACATGACAGACACAACAATGTAAGACACAACAGTACTTTTTTGATGAAGGATGAATTGAGGTAGTGGGAAGAGCAGCAGTAAACAATTTACATTGACAAGAGTATTGTGTGCAAATAGCAATAAATATTGTGCAAAAAAATTGCGAGGAGCAGCACAGGTAGGTAGGTATGAGCAGATGGATGTATATCAGTGTGATTGTGCATGTGTGTATATCAGTTCAATCCAGATGTTATTTTAGTTCGTCTGAGTGATTTGTGTGTGTGCGTGTGCGTGTGTGTGTTATCAGTCCAGTCCCTTTGTGTTCAGGAGACGGATGGCTTGCGGATAAAAACTGTTTCTCAGTCTGGATGTGAGTTCCCGAATGCTTCGGTACCTTTTTCCAGATGGCAGGAGGGTGAAGAGTGTGTGTGAGGGGTGTGTCAGGTCAGCCACAATGCTGGTGACTTTGCGGATGCAGCGTGTGGTGTAAATGTCTTCGATAGAGGGGAGAGAGACCCAGATGATCTTCTCAGCTGTCCTTTCTATCCGCTGTAGGGTCTTGCGGTCTGACATGGTACAATTCCCAAACCAGACAGTGATGCAGCTGCTTAGGATGCTCTCAATAGTTCCTCTATAGAAGGTGGTGAGGATCGGTGGTGGAAGCTGCGCCTTTCTCAGCCATCTCAGGAAGAAAAGACGCTGTTGGGCTTTCTTATGCAGAGAGCTGGTGTTGAGGGACCAGGAGAGGTTCTCCTCCAGGTGGACGCCCAGGAATTTTGTGCTCTTGACGATCTCCACAGAAGAGCTGTCGATGCTGAGCGGAGAGTGATCGCTCCGAGTCCTCCTGAAGTCAATAACCATCTCTTTTGTCTTTTCAACGTTCAGAGACAGGTTGTTGTCTTTACACCAGTCTGTTAGCCTCCGCACTTCCTCTCTGTACGCTGACTCGTCGTTCTTGCTGATGAGACCCACCACGGTCGTGTCATCAGCGAACTTGATGATATGATTGGAGCTATGTGTCGCTACACAATCCTGAGTCAGCAGTGTGAACAGCAGGGGGCTGAGCACGCAGGCCTGGGGGGCCCCAGTACTCAGTGTGGTGGTGCTGGAGGTGTAGCTCCCGATCCGGACTGCTTGAGGTCTCTCGGTCAGAAAGTCCAGGATCCAGTTACAGAGGGAGGTGTTCAGGCCCAACAAGCTCATCTTCCCGATCAGGTGTTGGGGGATGATTGTGTTGAATGCTGAGCTGAAGTCTATGTACAGCATTCTGGTGTATGTGTCTTTCTTTTCAAGATGTGACAATGCCAGGTGGAGTGTGGTGGAGATGGCGTCGTCCGTTGAACGGTTTGGACGATACGCGAACTGCAGGGGGTCTAGTGAGGGGGGCAGCAGGGTTTTGATGTGTCTCATGACGAGCACTCTGCCTGTGATGTTGTCTGGTCCAGCAGCTTTACGTGGGTTGACTCTGCGTAGAGTTTTCCTCACATCAGCCGTGGTGAGACACAGCACCTGGTCGTTCGGCGGAGGGATAGTCTTCCTCGGCGTCACGTCGTTCTGCCTGTCGAACCGTGCGTAAAAGTTATTCAGCGCATCTGGAAGGGAGCCGTCACTGTCACAGGTAGGTGATGAAGTCCTGTAGTTGGTGATGGCTTGTATACCCTGCCACATGCGCCGTGTGTCACCGCTGTCCCTGAAGTGCTTGTGGATTCTCTGGGCGTGTGCGCGCTTCGTCTCTCTGATGGCCCGGGACAGTTTGGCCCTTGCTGTTCTTAGGGCCG
>JAAGKR010008004.1:1300-33538 GCA_011419295.1 Clarias macrocephalus | reverse complement strand
TACAGTTAATGTGTAAAAGTTAGTGCAGATCTCTATAAAAGCAGAGGTTTTTGGCAGTTTGCTGGTCTGAAGCATTAATACATGTGTTAACAAAATGCCAAGAGGGAAAGACATACAGTAAGCAATGGTCTTTGAGAAGCAGTTGTTGCTGTACATCATAAACAACTTCATACTGTAACCCACTGTCGAGCACGGCGCTGGAGGGGTGATGATCTGGGCTTGTTTTTACAGCCACAGCACCCGGGCACCTTGCAGTCATTGGATCATGAACTCGAACTGTATACCAGCGTATTCTAGACGCACATGTTAAGCTGTAAACCTGTTTAACAGCTAAAGTTGGATCGAAAGTGCGTGATGCAGCAGGGCAATGATCCAAAGCACACCAGTAACTCTACATCAGAATGGCTGAAAAATAAAAGAATCAAGATTTTGGAATGATTTAGTCAAAGTCCAGACCTCAACCCAACTGAAATGCTGTGGCGGGACCTTAAGCGAGCTGTGCATAAGTGACTGCCCCAAAAACCTTGATGAACGGAAGCAATGTTATGAAAGAAGAATGGACCAAAATTCCTTCATCGTGATGGAAAAGAGAAAATTATTACTTCAAGTAATTCCTGCTAAGGGTAGAAAATATCCATATATCTTGTTCATCTGAGGTTGTATTTGCCTAATACCAAGACCTCCTCCAATCAGATGATTTTTATTATGTTTCACAAAAAAAAAAAACTCATAGAATGAAAAGAGGCTGAACTAACTTTTACACATGACTGTAGATCTTAGGTGTCCCCCAACGTGTGTTTGTAAATGCTCCAGTAGAAATACTCACATAATGCATTTAAAAAAAGAAAGAAAAAAAAAACATATGTTCTATACTAACTAACAAAATGGACACAATCATAATCATAAGTCCTGCTTTGATCTGAACACTCCTTGTGTATAACTTATACAGAGGTAGGACATCTTAAATGCAGAAACATGCCAGGTACGATTCGTAACAGAAGGTCGTAGTTGCCGTCACAACTAAAAGTATCTACCACTTTTTAAAAGCATCGAGCCCTAGATGCAGGAATGTGGACAGAAAGAAAGAAAGAAAAAAAAAACACCACAAAGTGTAAAATACAAAGTGTACCAAGATGGTAATGATTTAAGTAGTCGACATGTTTTGACAAGTTTTTAAGCTCTTATTTTTTAAAAGAAGCAAAAATATAGAATGTGTCTACAAATAAGCTTAATAATCTTATAGTTGGTTAGTGGCAATATTATATTAAGGCATAATAGATAAATTGGACTCGATTCGATATTTTTACTTACTAAGCTATTAATATTGCACTTTGAGTGCATTTCTCAAATCAATTAATACAAATAGCAAACAATATGGAACTTGATCAAAGTAGTTAGTCAATCTCTCAAAAGTAAATATTTATGTCAATGAACCTGTGAACAGTCACAATGCTTAGTCAGTGGACTCTGTAAGGACTCTCTGATCAAAACAAAGATTTTAATGACAGTGTTTGAAAATGCACAGAGCTGCACTTTGTCTGTACAGCATTTAGCATTCAAAGTACAGAGTTTACTGATTGTATTATAATTTGCTGACAGACATCATTAGGTTAATTAGTGTTTCCAAATTTCCTGTAGACTGTGAGTGTGTTTGTGCCGGAAAGGCTCCAGGCCTCCTACGACCCTGGAGTGACTGAGTGAGTGACTGAGTGAGTGACTGAGTGAGTGCGTGAGAGAGTGAGTGAGTGAGTGAGAGAGAGTGAGTGAGTGCATGAGAGAGTGAGTGAGTGAGTGAGAGAGTGAGTGAGTGCGTGAGAGAGTGAGTGAGTGAGTGAGTGAGAGAGTGAGTGAGTGCGTGAGAGAGTGAGTGAGTGCGTGAGTGAAAGAGTGAGTGAGTGTGTGAGAGAGTGAGAGAGTGAGTGAGTGCGTGAGAGAGTGAGAGAGAGTGAGTGTGTGAGAGAGTGAGTGAGTAAGTGAGTGCGTGAGAGAGTGAGAGAGAGTGAGTGAGTGCGTGAGAGAGTGAGAGAGAGTGAGAGAGTGAGAGAGTGAGTGAATGTGTGAGAAAGTGAGAGAGTGAGAGAGTGAGAGAGTGAGTGAGTGAGTGAGTGAGTGAGAGAGTGAGTGAGTGAGTGAGTGAGTGAGTGAGTGAGAGAGTGCGTGAGAGAGTGAGTGAGTGCGTGAGTGAAAGAGTGAGTGAGTGTGTGAGAGAGAGAGAGAGAGTGAGTGTGTGAGAGAGTGAGTGAGTGAGTGAGTGCGTGAGAGAGTGAGAGAGAGTGAGTGAGTGCGTGAGAGAGTGAGAGAGAGTGAGAGAGTGAGTGAGTGAGTGAGTGTGTGAGAGAGTGAGAGAGAGTGAGTGAGTAAGTGAGTGCGTGAGAGAGTGAGAGAGAGTGAGTGAGTGAGTGAGTGCGTGAGAGAGTGAGAGAGAGTGAGTGAGTGAGAGAGTGAGTGAATGTGTGAGAAAGTGAGAGAGTGAGAGAGTGAGTGAGTGAGTGTGTGAGAGAGTGAGAGAGTGAGAGAGTGAGTGAGAGAGTGAGTGAGTGAGTGCGTGAGAGAGTGAGTGAGTGAGTGCATGAGTGAGTGAGTGAGTGAGAGAGTGAGTGCGTGAGAGAGTGAGTGCGTGAGAGAGTGAGTGAGTGAGTGTGTGAGAGAGTGAGTGAGTGAGTGAGTGAGTGAGAGAGTGAGTGAGTGAGTGAGTGAGAGAGTTTTACACCACTGTACAACACACATAAGAAAATATTGTCGTGTCATGTCATGGGAAACACTGCACAGGCAGAACTGGTCGTGCAGTGAAGTATGGGGACTTACATTGCTGTTATGTAATATACTGTACTTCCTGACTTTCCTGACTGTCAGGCTACAGCACTCATGCACATCACAATGCAGAAAGAATTTTTTGTAATGATATATAGATCCCCTGAAGGCACCTGCTGTCACCTCCTCACATACTGCAACCATGACAGCCAGGTACAAACAATTGATCAAAGACTTTAAACATTCCCCTCCACTGGTGACGTCAGGATTCACCTGAGAGCAATTCATCAATTAAGGACACATTTACAGATCGAAAAGATTTAACAGCTTATAAATGTTATCAGCTGTCAGATTATGACAGCTGCTTCAAGCATTTTTCAAGTCATGATGTACGTATATAATAAACTAATCCTCTGGTGTGAGATGTAGGATGATACATTTTGATCAACACGACATAATCAACTGGTAAAGTGGGAAACAAAAATAGACATAAGTATTTAAGTTTGTTCAAGAGAAAGAAAAATCACAAATTTTGTGATGTGAAAAATGACTAGAATTTCAGTTCTGAAAATTGAACCATAGCCACTGAACACTGCGAGTGTTCTGACTGTTTTGCGAATTAAAAAAATAATAATTCTGAAAAAGCAAGCTATTAATTCTAATTAAGTTTCACATAATTATTACATTTATTCAATTTATAATGTTTGCTTTCTGTACACACAAACTTAAAGAGGAAAACCGTGGAGTTTGAGTTTTTTACATATTGCCCTAAAAAAACAACACTTTCATATTTTTTTTTTAAAATGAATGATTCCTTAATCAACAGACATGATAAGTGGTCTATCAAATCAAATGCCCAGCCTGCTTATCAGTGCCACTCTGCCTTTAAGGAAGCTGTTAAGTTTAAAAAATAGGGGAAGACCAGATGATCTGTCTGCCACGCCTCAGTACACTTGACGAGCGGAGGGAGATGTACACACACGTACACACACACGTACATACACATGCATGCACATGTACACGCACATGCATGCACATGCACTCACAGCTGCATGCACATGCTTTCTCTAATTTATTCAAAGACATCCTAGGTCATTTCCTGAGGCATTGCAAAATACATAGGTGTCATGTCCATCTGTTACTACATAGCCATCTGCATGTTCTATGAAAATCTTGGGGAAACAATAGAGAGGGGAAACAAACAACAGGAAGGTTTCCAATTAAGGGAATTAAGACAAAATCCGAATAGCTGCCACCTTAAACTCTAATTGAATTGACAAAAATCTATTAGATGGGGTTAAAGTCAGCACTCTGTGTTCAGGCCAGTCAAGTTCCACATCAAACCATGTCTTTATAGTCCTTGCTTTCTGCATGCAATCATGGTGGAATAGAAAAGGGTCTTCCCCAAACTGTTGCCACTAAGTTGGAAGCATAGCAGTGTCTTGGTAGAAGCATTAAGATGCGCTTCACTTGGGATAAGAGGCCTGATTAGTTGAAACTGATCATTATTATCTGAATTCAATAATTAACAGGTTTTTGTCCATATAGTGTATCAAAAATAGTGAAATTACAAGTGCAGATACAAGCAAAACAGATTATTCAAACAGCATATTCGAACCTGGAGGTGCAAGGCGACAATGCAAACCACTAAGTGTAAGCTTAAGTGTATCTGTAGTTTGATAATAGTTTCTCTATTCAGAGTTAATCCATTTACTTGAATCTCTAATGAGCTGGAATAAATAATAGACATTGATTTGTTTTATTCTGACTTTGTTATCTATATCGTGGGAAAATGAAATGCTTTTAAAACGACTTGTGAGCCGGCTGTATCATTTCACACCTAATGTTAACAGTACAATATCTGAGAGCCAGCAGTGCTTTTATGTGTCTGCAGATGCTGGTTAGGGAGAAGATATAAAATATAGAACATTTATTTCCAAGCAAATTTATATTCCAGTGAGTTGTATTTTGTATCAGCCCCTGATTTAAAAAAAAATAATATTTCAGGTGCACTGGGACTAGGACGCAATCTGGACCGCTGTAGTTCTAATCTCCAAAACATCTCTCTGTAACCAAGGGAGTAACCAAGTGTACGGACTATAAATAGGCTGTAGTGCTGCTTGCCTCTCGCTTACGGCCATATCACCCTGAGAACGCCCGATCATGTAAATGGGAGAAAGCTCAAGAGAAATGTGTGAGTTATAGTAAACACTGATGGAAAATTAAATAAAAACAGTATTTATCCCACTGAAGATGTCGAATAGTGAGATGGGGGAACAGAAGGTACCTCAAGTATCTCAATTACACAATCAAAATTATGCAAGTTTGTATAAAATGTTATGGTGTATGAATCAAAATGATCAGATTATCCCTGATGAGCAAGTCAAGGGTGAAGACGACAGTGACAAGGGAAAACTCCCTGAGATGGCAGTAGGAAGAAACCTTGAGAGGAACCAGACTCATTTGGGTGATAACGGATCTGCAGTCATACTGTGCGTTAGGCAGCTGGAAGTTCAATATAACAGTATTATTTTAATAATAGTAGAATTAGTTTAATATTACAATAAACTGCTAACGCATATTGATAGACAGGCCAAAGTCAAACACAAATTTACGGAAAAGGAATCTAGAAATCTAGAATTTGTCTAGAATTCATGAAACGCTGCCCTCTGGTGGCACGGTTGTGAATGGATCTGACACATGGTATATACGGTACGGTAGTCCCACACATTATTCACTCTGTACAGAATAGAAAAAAGTATGTAGATCAACTCATTTAAAAATAAAGTTTTAAAAGAGCATATTAGACAATTATATACCCCCATTATTTACCCAAATTAGACTAAATTAAACAGGGTACACCTGTGTTATTCACCTAGTCTTTAAGTGTACGCTAGCACAATAAACGTCTCTAATGTTAAGAGGTTTCATAGATAAAACTACAAATCACATCAGTACTGCTTTCAAGAAGACAAAGGAACGGCCTGTGAATATTTCAGATGAATTGGTCAGGAAGTTAAAAGCTGGAGAAAGGAGTTATACTTACAGCGCCTCGCAAAAGTATTCATACCCCTTAAGCTTTTCCACATTTTGTCATGTTTCAACTCACAAAATGCAGCCCCCTGCGTCAATAATTTGTAGAACCTTTAACAGAAATTACAGCTGCAAGTCTTTTGGGGTATGTCTCGACCAGCTTTCTACATCTAGAGTAGACAAGATCTAGAGTAGCGTCTAGAGTCTAGCGTCAGTGAACAATGTCCAAGTCTTGCCACAGATTCTGATTGGGATGGGACTGGACTTTCTAACACATGAATATTCTTTGTCGTAAAACCATTCCATTGTAGCTCTGGCTGTATGTTTAGGGTTGCTGTCCTGCTGGAAGGTGAACCTCCGCTCCAGTCTCAAGTCTTTTGCAGACTTTAACAGGTTTTCTTCCGAGATTTCCCTGTATTTGGCTTCATCCATCTTCCCATCAACTCTGACCAGCTTCCCTGTCCCTGCTGAAGAGAAGCACCCGACAGCACGATGCTGCCACCACCATGAACAAATGGTTAATAAGCTTTCAGAAATATTGCAGTCTGAACATATTTATTGTGTCTGCCTGGCAATGTTTTCCGGGAAACTAGGTGTTGGTTATTTATTTAATTGTAACATCTGAATCATAATTTTATCATACGGTTGAGCTTTACATAGTAAGTTACAAGGTGTGAACTCTCCTTTGTTTTTCCCAGCAACTGCATAGGTAGCTTCCTTCTCAGACGTACAACTTTACAGTCCCTTATTGTCAATTCTAAAGTACTCCTTACTTCCTTTTAGACAGCTTACACAGTTTCTACATGCAAGGCTGGCCTGCAATAACCTCAATAAAGATATGATAAGTTAAAATACAATTTTGGACAGTAAATGTTGTGTATATGGTTCTTGTTTTCTGCAAGAACTCTTAAAGGTTGTATGTAGAACTCAACAGCAGAGTGTAATCAAACCACATACCAATGTACTTACTGTAAAGGCAGAGATGTATACTCAAGTAAAATATGCAAGTTGAACAGCAACAACAAAATGAAGAATAAACAGTGGTGGATTGAGAGATGGGTGACATGGCCAGTTGCCCAGTCACCCACCTGCCATAAGTGGAACTGAGTGCGTAGGGAAAAAAGAAAATAAAAATTCACGTAGATGATGGGAACATTGATGTGACCGGTTTTGTATCATTCATTGGCATGTTGCAATTTCAATCAATTTTCACTATGTGGGTCACGTTGGTGCCCGGATTCTAGGAAGGCCTCTCACTCAGAAGTACGAGATGGTGAGGGAGGAGGCCATCGCCTCAGGTCTCCCCAACCAGAGGTCCACACTGCAAAATGCTCCCTAATAGATCATAATATACAGTTAAATAATTTGACTGTTCGATTCACATTCAACATAATATGGAGGAGAAAATCAGGATTTCTTAGTTTCAGAAATGGGCATTCGTGCATTACGCATGTACAGCGTATAACTTCTACTGTCTATATAATATACTGTGCAAGAGTCTTGAACCATTCATAATTTCTTCATATTTTGCATAAACAGCCAGACTTTCTTTTATTTTTAATGTAGTCTTGAGGAATAGTTCTCCAGGACGAACGAGTCCTGTTTTAGAGGAATGTTTTTTTGCTTCTTAAACCTCACAATGACCTATGAATCATTCAAGCAGGAAATAAAATGGAAGTTAAGGTGTGACGCAGTGATAAACAGGTGCAGATGATGACAGATGATCAGGTTGGTGATTAGTGTACTGGTGCTGCTGAATGCTGAGCTGTTGGAACAAACAAAAGGGAACATTAAGTTCCTGCTGAGGTTGTTACATAAGCAAGCAATTTTTAAATTGTATCTTCAGGCACTTTGTAGCCTACTGTACCTCACATTTCTTTAATTGAATCTACATTATTTAATTTGATATGAAGAAATGAAGGGTAGTTTAATATATTTGCAATGACCCTTTTCTGTTCTTGTTTCAAGACTTTTGGTAATCTCAATTGAATCGATAAAATTTATAATAATTTATATAATATTTACAGTATATATGGAAGTACACACCACTGGCCATACCCTGGGACCTTGCCTCGACTGGCTTGCCAAAGGGAGTGAGGGGAACTTGTCTTCAGTGAAGATGAGTCTGAGGGATGTGCACGAAGACTGGGCCTGGTGAACAGGACAGAGGAACCAACATGGTCAATGGCCCAGATAACAGGAAAAGCAAAGTGTGTGGTACACTTGGGCATCGTCTTGGCACAATGGACAGAACGGCCAACCACCCTACTGAGTATTTTCCCACAGCTAGTTATGAGGAAGTCATTGAAATATGTTCATAAGGAAAGGGATTGTGCTGGGACCCCTGCACCAAGAGCCCATGTACATAGCACCAGGGAAGGAAGTATCAACCTGGATGCTAAAAGGAGACATAATGATGCTACTGGCTTAAACCAGAAATGGAAGACAACAGCTGATGCTGCTCCTTTAAAAACCAGGAAACGTACTTTGAAATTTGGCACTTGGAATGTAAGAACTTCACCGAAGAGATGGACAATTGAAAACTTAGTCCAAGAAATGACAAGGATGAATATTGACCTCTTAGGTGTAAGTGAAACAAGATGGAAAGGTACTGTAATAGACAACATAACCTGGTAGACTATTTCTTTTATTATTCTTTTATTATTGTGATCAAAAAGCATTTAGCAAAATCGGTCAAAAGGTTTTGCCCACTATCTGACAGAATAATGATGATGAAGCTTATGGGACATGCATTCGACAATTAACGTTGTCCAAGCTTATGCTCCAACGACTGATTATGATGATGAAGAAATAGAAAGCTTGAAAAAAAGATATTCAAGATGAAGATATTGGAAAAAGCTTAAAATACACCACGACAAAAGAGATTACCATTTTACAAGGTGAAAAAAATGCAAAAATAGGTAAACTAACCAAGTCAACAACTATAGTAGTTGATAAAAGTCAGAAAAAAGGACAAAAAACCGTGGATTACAGATGACATTCCTGAGAAGATGGAAGAGAGGCGTGAAGTAAAAAACAAACATCCTACAAAGTACAAAGAACTATATAATGAAATTAATGTAGCCTGTAAAAATGACTATGAGCAATGTGAGGCTAAAAACAGTGAACAAATTGAAAAACTAGACAAAGAATACAAAATTTAAGAAATGCATCAGAAAATCTAAATCGTGACTTCAAGAAACAGCAAGAAAAACACCACCACATGTAATGAAGATGAAAATGTAAAACTTCTATTAGATGATTAAGATATAGTAAAACGTTGGATAGAATGTATCCAAGACCTGTACAATGATGAGAGAACAGACGCTCCAGAGACTGAGATCTATGAAAATGAAACCTTATAATTCATACAGGCAGAAATCGAAAAATCCACCAAAGATCTAAAGAATGGCAAAGATGCCTGGTGGTGATGGTAGCAACTAAAATGATTAAAGCGTAAATTAAAAAATTTAAGCTTCTAAAGTGAAGAAGGTCTGAAGAGATTACTATGTAATAACTCTGTAATAACATATAATGTATACCTTATGTAAAATACCAGAAGATCTAAATGAATGAATCTTTGAGAGACTACCTAAAAAGGTGAAAACTACTAAATGTACTGAATATAGAACTTTAAGCTTAATGAGCCATGTACTTAAACTCTTGCTTCGTATGATTATACAGGGATCAACAATTGAAAATCAAAGAACTAAAACACAAAGTGGCTTCATTAGTGGTTATGGCACAAGGGAAGGAATTTTTAATTTAAGAACAATCACTGCAAGATTGATTTGATTGATCTCAACAAAGATATTTTCAACTGTTTCATTGATTACAAGAAAGCATTTGATCAGGTCAACCACTAATTGAGATCCTGCTTAAGTTCTCAATCGATCACTACTTCATCAAGTTAATAACTAACTGATATTGGACACAGCAAGCATATGTACGAGCAAATAAAGGACTATCTGACTCCATAAACATTAGAAAAGGGATTTGACAATCATGTACTGTATATTATCTTCTGCACTGTTTCATATTTACATAGAAGAGATATTCAAGGAAATTGAACATCAAAAAGGAAGAACAATTGCTGAGAAAAACATAAATAATTTAGGATACACTATGCTGATGACACTGTTTTACTAGCTGAGAATGAGAATGACTTGCCAAGCTTACTAGATACTATCAACAATGCTGGAAAGACCTTTGGAATGAAAATGAATGCTAAAAATAATAAAGTCATGCATACATCAATACAAGAAAGACAACTTCCCAGCATGAATATAAAAACAGACGAAGAACATAGAGGACACACAGAAGTATAGAATTCATATATTTACTGTAGGTCATTTAATTACAATGGATGGTGCATGTGCCAAAGAAGTAACTACAAGAATAAGAATTAAAATAATGCAAAGAGGTCATTTAATAACATAAAATCTGTTCTAAGATCTAAGAAAATGCCACTACCCTATTATATGGAACTGAGACACATTGGGTAAAAACATTATTGACAAATTAGATGCCTTTGAATTGTGGTGCTTTAAAAACGTCCTAAAAATTTCATGGAAAGAAAGAAAAACTAATGATGAAGTACTACTGATATCAGGACCAAAAAGTACTAAACATCATGAAAATGAAAAATATGATGATGATGGATTGATGGAGGATGATGATTCAAAGTTATAAGAATTTTTTAAGACTACCAGAGGCATAGTTAAAGTCTGACACACTTTCACCTTGAAAGTAAGATTTTTACAATTTGCCCACAAAGAAACAATTTTAGAAAGAGACAAGCAATGAAATGAAACACTCCCCTGCATATGAAAAACACTCAAGAGTCATTATCACCTTGCAGTCATAAATTTTTTTGGTTGTGTTTTTGGCACAGAAATGTAAAGCTAGCTGGCTTAAGGCATTTAAAGATATTGCTAGAAAAAGTAATAAACCCAAAACATAAAACTAAATCAAATTAATTAAATTGAATTTAATTTAAGAAGTTGTTGTTTCTTGATATGAGACATATATGGAAAAGGAAGCTTTTCACATGGGCTTGAGGATGTTTCCTAATGCTGAGCATTTGCCTCTTGCGTTATCTTCACTCACCACAAGCGTGTGTTCAGCAGCTGCAGTCTTTATAAGCATGTATGCATTTATCAGTTTATGGGTGTTATTGTAATAAAAGTTCCATTTACCTACTTTCTGCACTATAGTGTAATACAATACAAAACAACACCTTCTGATCAAACAGCTGTGTGTTACGATCAAATTTCATTCCACATCACTCCTGATCTTGTGATATGTTTACTTATGGAGGATTAATTTTCTGTTTTTTTTTTTTCCCCGATGACTGGGTTAAGTATTAACACTTTTTAAATGTCAATCACTCCATCACAGTAACTCCTCATATATTTACCTGTACTAATAGTTCCTCGTTCCTGACACACGGACGATGGTCAAATGAAGGTCATGGATTTCCCAATCGGTGCTTAAAGCATAGACTAACTTACTGGAAGACCCCCTGTTCTGCACATTTCAGTGTTTTCTCTGCTCCCGGCACTCCTGATTTAATGAATAAATAAATAAAAGGCAGTTTATAGTGCCTTTTATATGTATTTTTTATACACCGAAAAAATAATAATAATATGATGTGCATGACTAATTATGTGTGTTAAAATCTGTTAGTAATCACAAGGTGTGAGTTTACAGTATATTGACTAATAGAGATGCACTGATTGAGGTGCATGCTTGTCTGGGGAATTTAAGTACTGTAACACTTAACAGCTTCTGCTTTGACCCTAACTTCTTTCATTGTTGTAAGCCAATCATATTGCAGCAGAGCAATGCATAAAATAATAGCGATACAGGACACTAGCTTCACTTCAGGCATCAAAATGGGGAATAAATGTGATTTCAGTTAGTATAATTGTGGCATTGTTGTCAGTGTCAAACTGTTAGTGCCATGACAGAAGCTTCCAGAGACAAAAACACAAAACACACAACACGGGGGGTCTGTTGTCAATATTTTTTATATATACATTTTGGGGGAAATTATTACCCTAAATGATCAAGGAACCACCATGGTAACTTCGCAAGCCTTGGTTTGCAACATGAAAATGACAAAAAGAAAAAGAAAATCACAAAAATAAAAACGGTCCTTGAAAAAATCGTGAAGTTTTTAATTTCTAAGTATTTAATTCACTGCACCTTTATAGGATTAGGATTTTTATTACCTTCAGACAGCGAGAGAGAGAGAGAGAGAGAGAGAGAGAGCGTGGAGGCTGGACATACAACAACTGTAAATATAAACAGCTAAAAGTAAGACATATCAGTCAAGAATAAATAAAAAATTATAATAATGCTGTTCTTAAAAATAAACAACTTTGCCCCGGAGCAGTAGCTCTGCTTTGTGTCACACCTGTAACAGCACACTCCAAAAAAAAAAAAAAAAAAAATTCTTTACATATCAGTTTGACATCTGTGACGATAATTAGAACATTTAGTGTCATTTTTTTTAAGCATAAGCATGTTTTAAACTGTATTATAACATTCTTATTCCAGACAAAGACTTTTCTTGTGATCAGTCTTACAATCTAGTTTCGAAGAAGGAAGCAAGTGGAGGAGGAAATGCATGTTTATAGTCAAAGCCAGTGTTACCTAGAGGTCAGTGTAAACCTTGTCATGAAAGCAGTCAAAAAATCTTTGTACTTGCTGTACGATTTATGTACATCAAGAGCAAAATAAATGGAAGGAATATAACTTTTTGGCAGATGGAAACACCTTCCTGCTTTAAAGAAAGAAAAATATGTATTTTTATCAAATCTATATATTTATTCTTTTTTTCTGAATTTGATTAATTTTATTAAGCAGACATTATTTTGTTGCATATTAGATTAATTTAATCAATTATTTGGATTAAACAAATCAATAAAATTAGAATAAATCAACTGCTGAAGGATCTAACTGTTAACTGTGTATCTTAAATAGCATCTGGAGAAAATTGTGCACAAGAACACAAAGGCTTTTCTCTGTAACTGACAAAAGGACAAGAAGAAAACATATTAGGGAGGTTGCCAAGAGACACACAACAACATTAAATGTTCTACAGATCTAGCTAACAAATACAGATCATTCCATGAATGCCACAACAATCTCTTGTAGTCTTTTACATGTCTGAGCTATGGAGCAATCTGTCTAAACAGAAACTTATTCTCAAGTTTTTTTTTTTTTAATTATTATTACTCCAAACCATGTAGTTACTGTATGTTAGTTAATGTGTTGTCTGTAGATTTCCAACCTGAGAAGATTAAGGTAGAATGTTTTGAGTCTAAAAAGTAAACTTTGGCACAAAAGCAGGATCACCAAACCCACAGTGAAGCATGGTGGCGGCAGCATCATGTGCTGCTTCTTGTCAGCTGAGATGTAATCTAGTCTAGATAGAGGGAATCATGGATAGCAAAGTAGTATTAGTTAAGGAGTGTTAAGACTAATGCAAGTGGGACATTAGAGTTTTTATTCTTTTCCTTTTTTTTTTTTTACCAAAAATGTTTGTTTGGTTTGACTTGATTTTTTGGTTGTTATAATACATTAAAGATGAAAAAACATGCATTTTTTTCCTTGGGCTTTTTCCTTTTCTCAGGGTTGCCACATCAGATCATTTGATCTGCAAATTATTGGCACAGGTTTTATGCTGGATGCTCTTCTGGGTACAACCTACCCCATTTCTCCACACTTGTCATTGACACAAAGGATGACCTGCAGCTCCAGTGGTGAGGTATGATATATGGACATATGGTTAAGAGCCTTGCCCAAGGGCCCAACAGTGGCGTCTTAAACCTCAAACCGCCGTCCCACCGATTGACATCTCAAAAACATCTGACATGATTTATCTTGGTTTCCTTTTATTTACATCACAAAAAACAATTTTAGCAAGGAAAATGTGTGTAACTCCATTCATATCTACTAAGGGCTTAATCTTTCTGCATTATATATTATTATTGCTATTTTATTCATTCGTTCATTCATTCATTTGTTTAACAAAATTTGTTTTTGTCCACATGGGCAGAGTGAAGCAGTCGAGTATTCACTTTAGAAATTCTGATTTAAAAAGACATGCAAAGCTACAAACACATCATAGAGTAAATGACGTCTTAGAAGTACTATACATGTACTGTATTTCCTGGTCATGGGTTAGTCACATGCTAATCATCCACACTTACAAAACACTACTGAACTCTTTAACTGTTTCTTTTATTACAAGGAAAGGATCAAAGAAATATTGTACAATAAAACAGGATGTGTTTGTGGTTAAAAACCTTTTTGGGGAAAACCTGTTTTGTTTCATAGCCATTAATTCAGGAGATTAAAAAAGATTATCAATCTGGGGAGGTGTACAAAAGGATTTCCATAACGTTAGATATACCCTGGAGCACTGTGAAGACCATGCTTAACGCTTGGAAAAAATGGTGCACAAGAACACCAAGACTTTCCTCTAAAACTGACGAAAGGACAAGGGCAAGAGACCCCTGGCAACATTAAATGAAGTTCTTGAAGTGCAGATATACACCACCACCCCCCTCCCCCCTCCTAAAGATGTTGGTTTCATTTGATTTTTTTGTTGCTATATCACATTAAAGATGGAAAAACATCTTTTCTGGGATCCTTCGATCTGCAAGTTATTGCCACAGGTTTTATGCTGGATGTCTTTCCTGCTGCAACCCACCCATTTCTCCACGTTTGGGACTGGCACTAGGATAATTTGCATCTTCAGTGGTTAGGTATATGATATGGACATAGGTTTAAGAGTCTTGCCCCAGGGCCTAACAGTGGCGACTCACCAGTTGTGGAGTTCAAACCCCACACCCTCCAATTAAGAACCCCAAAAAACCTGACATGATTTATTTTGGTTTCGTTTTATGCACATCACAGAAACATACGATTTTAACAACGAAAGTGTGTGTAACTCCCTTATATCTACTCAGTGCTTAATCTGTCTGCATTATACATTACTGTTGTTACTTTACATATATTTAACTGTTCAATCATTCATTCAACAGATGCTTTTGTCATGCACTTGTCAAATGGGCAAAGTCGAGCAATTGAGTATTTACACTTTAGAAAGAATTATTTAAAACAATATGCAAAGCTTTAAACACAAGCACTGGTGGTACTTCTGGTGAGTAGCCTTGTGAACCAGTGTAAGTATATATTGAATGACGCTAAAGCACATATCCCAAGCGATTACATAATTCACTCTGGATAAGAGCGTCTGTCAAATGCCTAATTGCAAATGAGGTTCTTGAAGTACAGTCAATATACGTCATTTTCTGATAAAGAGTTAGTCACATTCTTATCATCTCCAAACCTATAAAATACTATTGAACTCTTTGACTTCTGTTTTTACAGTTAGGAAAGTTTAAATATATAAATGTGTTGCACAGTATTACAACAATACTGTGATTATGGTTAAAGACCTTTCTGGAAAATCTGCTTGGTTTGACGATCATTAATTCAAAAGATTAAAGATGTTTGCTGATACTGTAAGAGGAAGGAGAAACTATCCCAGAAGGAAGTGATAAGAAATGTCACAGCCTACCAGTGTGATGGAGATGTGCGCAAATGTGTATAAATGCCCCCTGCGCTTTCATAATCGCAATCATCTGAAGAGAAGGTGAGTTGGTGCTTCTGCATCTTTTTAATTGTAATTTTTAAAAAATTATTTAATTTCTATAAATATATATATTTATTTCATTTTATTTATATATTTTAAATTTATAAACCTATTTAAAAGTAAAGTAAAACATGCAATAATAATAATAAGAAGAAGAAGAAAAAAAGTTTAGTGTAGCTGAATTTATTGAACAGCTCAAAATTTACTAAAATAATTTATTCTTGAATAATAATTAAAATTTTATATCTGTATATTTTTTATTATAAAATGAAATTAAATATCAACCTAAAATATTAAATATGCATATATTATTTATAATATAACCTTTTTTTTTGTTTTGAAACTAAAATCTTTAAATTATTATTTTTTTTAAATCATGAAAGATTTCACAACATTAATAATGAGGAATAATTTATTATTAATAAAATAATAAATAAATAAATAATATTTAATCTATGAAATATATTAATATTTGTATTCATAATTAATACAGTCATTAGAAATAGATTTATATTAGTGGAAATGATGAAAAAAATTTAAACATGGCACTTTTTCTCAGAGCTGTATGTACACAAAATCCATTTTGCCCCCAAATCATATTTGTCTGAATTTAAATATTCAGGATGATTTTGTTAGTTACTCTTCCTCCACCCTTAATTCCAGTTTTAAATCTATCCTTCATATCTTTTCAGACAACTTATATCTCAGTTTGCTTTCCAAATGTTCACACGGTCACATTGCATCTACTGTATATGTGTACAGGTTATAGGTCAACTGGATCATCTGCTCAGCTTTAACATTTCTGCTTTGGAAGTAAAAAAAAAAAAATTTTTTTATCTCTTAATATCTCTCATTGGTGTAAAAAGAGCTCAATCAACAATCAAGAATTTCATAAACCATGGTTGTCAGGATGCACAATAATGGTCTAATACCAAGAACAGAGTTTTTCCATCAATGTGCAAATGTTGTTGCCCAAACAATGCACAACACATTAACCATAGTTATCAGTTGATCATTAAGTAAACAGTAGAGCTGTCATGCACATTCAAGTTCAGATTCCAGAGTCCCATCAAATTTTTCAGATTAGACGGCTGTAGAAACTGTTACATTCTATTCTCTCTCTAGGTGTACTAATGCAATTTTGTATTTTAAAAACTAAATGCATAAGGTCACTGGTAAAGAGTAACAACCTGTGTGTACTGAGTTACTATTTGGATAAAGATGACTCAAGATTGTGATAAACAGATGTGTTTATGCTGGATGTCTTTCCTGCTGCAACCCACCTATTTCTCCACGTTTGGGATTGGCACTATGGAAAATCTGCATAAACAGATGTGTCAATTTAAAAACTTATTTGTGCACTGAATAATAACTGTAATTTTGCATTCATATTTCTGACTGATGAAATGGTTCCTATTGCAGGATGTAAATTGTGAACTTGTTTAGAAGTGCATAAACAAACGTACACATAGATTCAAGGCAAAATGAGAAACATGAATAAGCTGCTGACACATTTAGGGTCATCATATTTTTGAATTTCATTTTAATTTTATTATAAAATGATACTTATTACTACTTATTTTCTTTGAGCAGATCAGGAGAAGACAAAATTCTTGAGATTGCTCTGAAGCGATTCTGTTATGAATCTCTTACCTTCTGTAGTCACACTGGGACTGTGCTGCGTGCTCAGCTCTCTGTCTGTATCAGGTGAGTGAAAACAGGAGCAGTAAACATTTTAGAAACATCCAGAAGATGATTATTGATCCTGAGATGCCCAAAATAATATTGAGCTTCCAAAGTTGAAGCTTTAGTGAGATTTTTTTTTCAGAATGTAATTATGTTTCAGCAAAACAATATGAAAATTGAAATCTGAATATCTTTTGCCCCTAAACTTCACTCGAATTTATTTGAAACATTGTAATGCATATATATAGTGGAACCTTGGTTTGCGAGCATAATTCATTCCGGAAGCATGCTCGTATATCAAAACACTCACAAACCGGGGTACTTGCAATTCAAGCTTCAACTGTATATAATTATATACTGTATATGCCACGGCCTATATATGTTTTGTTAAAGCTTTTCATATATGGACCAAAACATTCATTTTCGGTCTTAACGTCTCACTCTATATGAGCGAATTACATAATTGACAACATGTTTTACACATTTACATTTACCCTGTTGTTGGCTTTTGCCCACTGCTGTATGTCATCTGTCTTCTGAACATGTGATTTAATAGAAGAATTATGAGAAAATTGAGAAAAATCTGATCTTGTTATACAAAGTGGTTCACATGATAAAGATCTCACATTTGCTTTTATTTAAACAGGGACCTAAAATAGTGTACAATTATCACAAAATATCAAATAGTCAAAATATTCAATATTATTATCAAATACAAAGTGCATATTGCAATATGTATACTAAAAACAAAAAGTTATTTAGTGCTATTCAGCTCCTTGTATGAAGTACTGGAACTTGAGATGCTCTCATACTGCAAGTCATGATTTTTATTAACAGAATAAGTTAATGGTTAGTTAAGGTCAGTAACTATGCTTCTTAATGATGATTTACAGTATATAATATTTTAATGTCCCTGTATGTGTTCCATTGTTTCCCATAATGTTTGCTAATGAGTCTATGTAAGTGTACGTAATCTGTTAGCAAATCGGTTTTGTTGTCATAAACCTGTTGAATCGTGATGTGTTTGTACAGGATCTGAAGAGACCAGTTCGATCAGGTCTTTCATTCTGGATGCCATCAAAGAAGCCAAACAAGTTGTAGATGACTCTTATTTGTACTCTCGTCAAAAGTGAGTCAACACGTCTTTAACACATTGTACCATTGTAATCATATTAGAGGATGTTAAAGCAAAGTTGTTTATCCAAGAATCAGCTACACTGAAGATCAAAATGAGAACTATATCCAAAACTGAAAACCTGTGAACATGATGACAGGCAACCTGTAGCAAACAAGGAACTCAGTCTCTAATCTCCACAAATACAGACTACCATACAAACAATATACTGTAGTCTTACAAAACTGCACAGAGAGCAGGAACACAGATTTCAGGGAGTGTGACCAAGCCAAAAATCTTTGAAAATTCAAGCCTGTTTACACCTCATTTATCGTTTTATAACTCAAACTCCCTTTATTTCATTATTCATCCTCTAAATGTGCCTTTGTAATGTCAGTGTAAATGGAGTACTGCTAGAGCAATAAGCAGGGGGGGGGGGGTCTTCTTATATGAGGTAATATTTGGGGTAAATCAAATTTCTTACGGTTATTTTTGAACACACACTAAAGAACCACCTAAATGTTTTGGAAGGACTAAAAAGTGTGTTCTGAAAAAACTCAATCGCCATGTCAATGATGTTTAAAAATCATATATGTGCTTATATAGAAGCCTTGCCGGTGTGTGTTAACAGACAGGTGTACAGTATATCAGGTACTGTAGAACGAAAGTTATCAGTATTTTTTATAAACAGTCAATTTTACCACTACTAATATAAGAATGACATTGCAAAAACATAGAACTCACAAAATTAGATTATTATTATTATTATTATTATTATTATTATTATTATTAGATCATAGAAACAACCAAAAATAACCAGAAAAACTGGATTATCTTTGCTATTTCTTTGCCTATGTAACCCTTTTTTTTTTTTTACTTTTTGCTCAATCATGTTTGTATAGTCATCATATTGCCTAGGTTGAGCTGAAAAAAGTATTTCACTCTATACTGCACAATCCTGAGCCATGTATATGTTTATTTTTAAAAAATTACAGCAAAATAATAATGACTAAAATGCTCTGAGCTTTAAAAGACCTTCATTAAACTTTACCTTAATGAAATATGAATGAATTAGAGCAAGTCAGTGAGTGCAAACTAAATAATTAGCAAATTTTATATTTCATTTTATTTTGTAATACATTTACAAAAAGAAAACACAGTTTAACAAATGTTAAATCTTTTTTTTCATTATAATTTAATGATAGCTTTATCATTTTAATTCTCACTCAGAATCCAAGTGAGTGTAAACTAATGAACTCCACCGAGTGTGAACTAGATTGTCTCACTGAGTTGTACAGTAGATTTACCTTTGTGTGTGTGTGTGTGTGTGTGTGTGTGTGTGTGTGTGTGTGTGTGTGTGTGTGTGTGTGTGTGTGTGTGTGTATACGTGTGGGGTTACAGGAGTCTTGAAAGGGTGCGCAGGGATGATTTCATCAAGCCGTCTGATATACTGCGTCTGATGAAGCAGCCTAAGCGGAAGGCGCGTGAAGCCGTGAGAGCTGCAGATTACTTAGAGCAGACACTGAGGATCATCTCCGAGAAATCACACCACGCACACAAGAGATCTATTAATGCCACAGGTCTGACATTCACACATACATGCATACACAGACACAGTTCAGATAAAAGTCATATAATCATGGTTTTAGAGATTTTGAGGTTTTTAAATCTTCGGTATCTGAGGCACATGGCAACATAACGCACTCAGAGGAAAGCGCTATCTGCCCTCGTTTACATACACAAGTTCACAGATGCACGTGATTGGCTAATGTTTCTGTGGCTAATATTAGCCCATTCCTACACCCAAGGACACTTTTACTCCCTTCACACCCAGTTATTAATGGCTGTAGGTTCATCACAATTCTAACTCACATCCAAAACCCTAAATGGGGAACAAAACCTGTAAATAAAATCATAATGATATTCTATACTATATTCCAAAAATACTAAATAAAAAAGCCTTAAACAGTAATTAATGACGACAAAGTGAATAACAAGAAACTTAGCTGCACATTTTCACACCTGCTTCTTTTTTCATACTTGCAAAAGCCAAAGCTTTTTATTTACTTATTTATTTGGTCTGAAAAGGCGTCTTTTACATAATATGCTGCTTTCTTTTCAATTTCCCTTAAAGATTTATGAATTTATTTATGTTTTAAATTTTTTTGATGACGCAATAATAAAGTCATAAAATAGTTTGCACAAAAAAGTATTAGTATATAAATAAAGCAAACTATTCATTTGTGCATGAATGAGTGTGCAAGTGTGTGTGTGTTAACCCTGTTTGTCTTTTCTCTGCCTCAGCACTGCTTACTCAAGAAGAACTTGACACGATCGAAAGGCTGACTGGTTGTGCCGCTCAAACCCTGCCACCTCCGTGCAGAATATTGCCGGATCTGAACAAATATCGCACAGCCTCCAGCGTCTGCAACAACCAGTACGAGACACACATTAAAACAAGCACACACACATGGAGGCAATAGATTGAGTCCTAAATTATGACAGACTACCACTGTCACTGCCACATAGTTCCAGGCTCTAAACTTTATTGCTATGAGGCTTAAAGATGTATTTCTTAAAGTCTTCAAATTGACTTTTCCACTGTGCTTGAATAGAGTGAAAGAAATTGAAGAAATTCTTCAGTTGATTTTTAGATTCAATCCAACACTCTACATTTCTAAAGCTGTGATATTAGAATATCTGACTTTTTGCTTGACATCTGTAGATTAAATCCACTTCGAGGTGCCTCAAACATAGCGTTCGCTCGCTGGTTACCTGCTGCGTATGAAGATAACATTTCTCAACCTCAAGGATGGAACCAAGGAAAACTCTATAATGGTGTTGTGCTGCCTCTGGTACTGTATGGCATTTTTTAAATTCTCTATGGATTTTCACTTTTGTACTGTTTATAATTTAAATGAATAATCTTTCTATAGCTGCTGAATATGTGATGTGGTTTGAATGCTTGTATTTTTAGGAGTGTCCAGATTTTAGACATGAGGGCTAATGTAGAGGATGCGGGGCAAGAGTAGACTAAGAAAATAATCTCATGTATTCAAAGTAGCTTGCATGAGAATCGAGTCTATTTTCATGTCAGGTCAATGAACGGGGGAAGAAGGCATTAATCATAGAAGCAACACAGAGGCCAGGGGTAACGTTCATGATGATGCTACCACCACCATGCCTCACTGTAGAAAGGGTGTTCTCAGAGTGATTAGTAGTGTTGGCGTTACAGAGGGCACCTCGCTTTTGCGTCTCTTGTCTGTCCCTTTGTCCTATGAGTAACTTCTCCCAATCTGAGCTGTGGATCACTCAAGCTCTATTAGGCTTACACTCTTGGTTATTTCTCCGCTTAATGCCCTCCATACCCAGACATGAAATTTTTTAATTGTGCCATATTCTTCCGTTTTTACATTTTGAGGCTCATTGTGGAAAAATATTCCCAAAATGACATCACTGCATTGGCTGCTTAGTTTAATTTATGTTGGACAGTTGGCTTGGCAAGGCTTACTGTATACCAGAGGAGTGTCTGCCTATCTTTGTTGGCCACATGACCAAATCTCTGTATTTCCTATTTCACTTCTAGAACAATTAAACTTTTTCTATAGCAAAATATGAATACAACAAGTATTTTCTCCCTGTTTGTGTTTGTGCTGGTTCAGGTGAGGGAGGTGTCAAACCGCATTTTCAGCACGCAGGACCAAAATGTCGTGGGAGACAGTCAGTACTCATTCTTCATCACCTTCTTTGGCCAGTGGAATGATCACGACCTGTCGTTCACCCCAGTGTCACCCAGCATCCGGTCCTTCAGCAACGGCATTAACTGTGATGACAGCTGTGAGCGCTCTGAGCCGTGCTTCCCCATCCAGGTGCATATAAGGAACTAGAGTTGAATTGGTTATGAGGGATTGTCACTAACTCTATTACGAATATTATTAATTTATTTTCCAAAATTTTACTTAGATTCCTAAAGATGACCCGCGGCTGCCTTCTAATCCCAAAAGCTGCCTCCCTGTATTTCGTTCTGCACCCGCCTGCGGCTCTGGAAATGGGGCGTACATGTTTGGAGGAGTCCCGCGGGTGAGGGAGCAGATCAACACCCTGACATCATTCTTAGATGCTGGCCAGTTGTATGGCTCTGAGGATGGGCTCGCTCGAGAACTCCGTGACCTCACCAACGACGGGGGCCTCATGCGTGTCAACGATAGATTTCGGGACAATGGACGTGAGCTGCTGCCCTTTACCAAGGTGGTGAGCAAAATGTGTGCCACACGCAATCGCATTCTGAACACCACGGGCCTGGAGGAAGTGCCGTGTTTTATTGCAGGTGGGTTCATTGATTTGATTTTTACCATGGATGACTGTGACATCATAAGGATGTGAACTTGTGATCTGTTGTGAATTGCACTTTGCTGTGTAGCAAATACTCATCACAGGAATCAAATCATGTCAAACAGTAATTAAATTACTGCCTTTTAGCTGGAGCATCCGTGGTTTAATCCAGGGATATGTATGTCTCTCCCACCATCAATAACCATGGAAGTAGATGAATTGGCTATTTCAAATTGCCCCCAGATTGGAACGAGTGTGTTCATGGCCACCTGTGGATGGATTCTCCTGCCATGCATCCATTGTTCCTGGAATATCCTTTAGATCTTCAGTTGCTATTTTAGCCTGAGTTAGAAGAAAATGCTTGCAAATACTGTACAGTATATGATGATTAACAGGAAACATTGTAAGTGAGATAGTCTTGCACTATTTGCTAGCTACTGTACAGTACAATATTCTTGTAGCTCTCGTGCAAACATGATTAAAGGACTAATTTCAAACCCCAAACATATTTTGAACAACTGACCACATTCCAGAAAGTGGTGATGAATAAATGAAAGTACTTTTGTCTAAGAACAGCTATTATGTGCAGGTGATGCACGTGTGGATGAGAACATCGCTCTGACTTCACTGCACACACTGTTCCTGCGAGAACACAACCGGATCGCACGTAAACTGCGGCGACTGAACCCGCACTGGACCAGTGAACAGCTTTATCAGGAAACTCGCAAAATTGTTGGAGCTTACCATCAGGCATGGCACACACACACACGCACACACACGCACACACACACACACACACACACACACACACACACACACACACACACACACACACACTAAGATTAACTGCTGTTGATAAATGTTTTAAGTTGGTTATTCTAAATTCTGTGGAACTGCTAGTTTTTTTTCTCTGGGACTGAAAGTATAAAGAAGAGAGGCTGGGGTTAATTAAGAGAATTAGCCTGTTAGTGACAGATGACACTCTAAAGGGGTTCCTGGGAGGCCAGTGTCTAAGACATGATGCAGGCAATCCAATCATGGCTCAGGCGTACTGAGAAAACCTTTTACCTTGATGGTATGTACTGTAAGCACTAGCAAAACGCTAGGATGAGTGCATTACTGTAGCAGAGGGTTATACTGTATAAAGAATAATGACCCACAGAAACCTGACCCACTCTCATAACTGTGTTCTGTTATTCTGCACAATCAAAAGTCCCGGTTTGCCTGCAATATCCCTCATAGAAATCTGTTCTAATCATGCAACCTGTTTGAAGCTAACATCCCAGATAGCACACTGATGAAGGGCTCATTGGTGCGGCCAAAGATAGGTTTGTCCAACATTTGCAACGTTGGTTGGTTGATAATTACAAGTGTGGCCCAATGTTGGCACAAGAATGGTTCAGTCCGTAATGGCAAGGGTGGAAATTGGAAATTAAATTAGACCCAGATTGCTCACTGCTGAAGGGCCAACGTTAGGCCAAAGTCAGTGCATACTTTGGGCCAATGTTGGCATCAGTGGTTGGCCCAGTGTCATTTTGTCCATTGGTCGAATGTTGGCTCATTGATGGGGCCAAAGATAGGTTGGCACAGATAATGGCAAAGTTGAAAATTGAAAATTTAATTAAACTTTAGCACCAATAATAAGAGAACACATTTATATATTCAGAAATATTTATGAATTTTAAAGAAAGAAAATATATGTAACCATTATGATGATAAACTACAAAACACAAAACACATTAGTACAACCACTTTTTCTCTCAGCAAGGTGGATGAAAATAAATAAATACAAACATACAAGTACACATTTCCTCAGACTGTCTTTTATATCAGATGGCTCTGCATCTGCAAAACAATATGTACTGCATATTAGCTCTGTAATGTTTCTAGGGTTATATGCCTATGTTTCTAACCTCGCTATGGCTCTGTATGCTACTGCATTCGATGGAAACAGGTTGATTAGCCTAGCATAATAGTGCAGAGCTAAACATCTTTCTCACCAACATCTTTCTCAGTAGTTTTGCTTACAGCAAAACTACTAACTGCCACCACATATTCGCAACACTCTTATGTCTTACTCAAGGGTATTTACATCTTATTTGGAGGAATATTAACCCACCTGTAGTTGAAAAGAGGCACAAAACTTTAGCTTTAAACCTTGACATTATTTACTCAACCAAACAATCTTTGGCTCCACCAACAGGCCAACGTTGGGCCAAAGGACAAAATGACATTGGGCAAACCACTGATGCCAACATGGGCGCAACGTATGCACTGCCATTGGCCCAACGTTGGGCTGCCATTGGAGCACTGACAAAAGGTTACCAAAATTTTGCTGACATTGATCCAACAAAGTTGTGCTATTTGGGATGTAACCTTTACTGTTAAATTTGCCTTAAACCAAATCCAGTTCAGTGGTGATGTCACACACCCGTATAAATGTGATTAACGACACAGTGGGATTTGCTGCAAACTGTAACCATACTCGAATAATATTAAGGCAGCCATCTTGGACCGATAGGGTTGTTTTTGTAACCCTAGTGGTCCAAGATGGCTGCCACTATATTGTAACCAAAAACATGAGTTAATACCAAAAATTAAATGGGGAGTTGTATGGAAGGTTCTATCCAACTGTGTGTTTTCAGTTTTCTGGAAACAGTTTGGGAAGTGTGATCATACTTACTTCTATCTCTATAATATTATGGCAGCATATAACTTAATTCAGATTCGGGAAGATTTTTTAAATCTTCGACTGCATTTGAGATGCTTATTGTCGTGCCTGTGCCCTGACTCGCAGTAAATATATGTGCTCTGTCTCGCAGATCATAGTGTTCAGGGATTACCTGCCACACATCGTGGGAACAGATGCCATGACAAGGCACCTCGGCAGGTATCCCGGCTACAACCCCAACGTTGACCCGACTATCTCAAACGTCTTCGCTACCGCTGCTTTCCGCTTCGCCCACGCCACTCTCCAACCCCTTATCTTCCGTCTGGATGAAAACTTCCAAGATAATCCACAGTTCCCCAGCGTTCCCCTGCAAACGGCCTTCTTTACACCATGGAGGATCGTATTTGAAGGTGAGTTAATTCTAATAACCAACTTAATGCATAATGGTATTATTTTTTGACAGCAGCACTGAGCACTTTGTTAAAAGGTGAAAATACAACATGTTGTTCAAAAGGTTAAAGTTGTGAGAACACTGTTGCTAGGCAACCGTGATAAACAGACATCCAGGACAGATGTTAGCTAATAACATATGGTTTGATTTTCAAAGATAAAAAGAAACAAAGCCAGAAAAAAAGCAAGGGGTTAAAAAACATAGCTGTATCCAATCCACAGCGTAAGCAAGGAACAATCCAGGAGCAAAAATTTTTTTAACCAAATGTAATGATGCTAGCAAACAGCGTCCACTGATCTGTGTTGATGTATTAATGTTTGCTTTATAGAATCTATGTACACTGTTACAAATGTCCTGCAATTAATTATATTAGGAAATTCTAACTCCTGTATCAAATAGCACTTTGTGATAAAACCTCACCTAAAAGTGCTACCTGAATCCCCCCACCCCCAGGTGGGATTGATCCTCAGATTCGGGGGCTGATTGGTCGGCCAGCTAAGCTGAACAAGCAGGATGGTATCCTGGTGAACGCAGTAAGGGAAAGACTGTTTGCTTTTACTAGCAAAATCGCTCAGGACCTGGGTTCCCTCAACCTGCAGAGGGGCAGAGACCACGGCCAGCCAGGTAAAAACACACACACAGGGATATGCTTACTGTATGCGCTCAATGTATCGACAGGTACACACACAGAAAGACAGACAGATAAAAAGAGTAGACATATAAATTCAAATAAATAAATAAATAAATAAATAAGTAAATAAATGAAAGGGAAGCTGAAGACTATTTGCTAGAAAGTTAGATGCTAAGTTAGAAGCTTTTTATGCTTGAATGATTCATAGGTCACCATGTGACTTAAACAAAAAACATTCCTCTGAAATTGCTCAGGTACAGGGACTGGACTAAAAATAAGAGCCAAAAAAAAAAAAAAAAAAACGAGGAGACTGAAGACTTTTGCACAGTACTTGATCTTTTTATATTTAAGAAAAGTCCAGATAGGTTATACAGTATGTGGAAATTTGTAGTGGACATACAGTGTGCACAAGACATATACAGTACTTGTATTACATAACAAACAGTCACCAGTCCCCAAAAGTTCCCAAAAATTATCTGATTATGTCCCAACATTTTAGAGTAACATATTCAGCTTTACAGAACAGCACATTCTGAAGCATATTTTTCTTTGCCTATTAACCATAACATTATATTTTCTTCTGCCCATCAGGCTATAACGCTTGGCGCAGATTTTGCGGCCTGTCCACACCCGGGAATCTCAGTGAACTGGCAAGTGTGCTGAACAACACCGCTCTTGCAACTAAACTCCTCCAGCTTTACATCACTCCCGATAACATCGACCTCTGGGCAGGAGGCATTGCTGAACCGTTTGTCGCCGGAGGCCGAGTCGGGCCGGTGTTCTCCTGTATCATTGCCACCCAGTTCCAGAAGATCCGCCAAGGAGACAGGTAATATGTCTGTGCATTAAGCTTATATACCTCCACACCAGTGGCTCAGTGGTTTGCACTGTCGCCTCACACCTCCAGGGTTGAGGAATCGATTCCAACTCACTTGACGGCAGTGTTTTACAGGCGCCATCTGCTGTTGAAAATGTGTAATGACGTTTCCCCCAGAATTCCAAAAAATAAGGGAACAGTCTTCTTGTATGCAATGCAATAAATAATTTTACTTCAAACTAAAGGCCACCATTTTTTTTTAATCCGATGTGATCAAATATAAACCTACAGTATGTCACCTCATATAAAAATAGTGGCACAAGGTCAAATTAACTTACATATCAGAAATATATATATATATATATAGCTACATAGGGGTAATATCAAATTTAACCCAATAATACCCCGTAATCCAAGTGTAATTGATTAGACAAGCATGTTTTTGCTTGTTGTAGGTAGCAAATAATGGAATAGAATAGCACTTATGTCATGAATTGAGGATCAAACTACTTGGACTGGGGAGTGAAATTGTATATACAGTATATGCAGTGTTAATTTGGGTCTTTGTCATTTCTGCACTCAGGCTTTGGTGGGAGAACAGCGGCGTTTTCACCCCAGCACAGAGAGCCTCCCTGTCCAGAGTGTCTCTGTCTGGCATCGTCTGTGACAACACAGGCATCTCCAGAGTTCCTAGGAACGCTTTTCTCTATAGTCCCAACCAAGCAAACTTCCTCAACTGCAGAAGTATCCAGGGCGTCAACCTCAGTCCTTGGAAGGAAACAGTCTCCGGTAAGTGAGACATTTAGCAAAACCAACAAGAAATCTCGTCTTTAAAAGTACAAGGACAGATATTTGTTGTAGGATGTAGAGGAGTAAAAGTAAAAACTATCATAAAAGTAAAACTACTCAAGTAAATGTATGGATACATTCAATATGTAGTTAAGGACAGTAACTGTATTTTCTTAGTTACCTTCCAGCTCCGCTGGGAATCATACAGTATTGTTCACATTGAATACACACTGATATTACGTTATGAGGATATCAGTATCACTCAAATATGTGGCATCCTCATGCCAGGCTCCAACACTAATTCCCTTTATTACTTCTTTTAGTATTAGTTTATGAGTGGGGCTAAAAATGCTGTGCATTTAAAATATTGTGTGTGATGTGTGTGGTGTTGGCTTACCTTTGGTGTTTGACCTCCTAGGGGACAGAAGCAGTGAAAGATCTGATGAAAATGAGGTCAGTTAAGTGTTTATCAACTCTTACAACAGACTTGAATTATAATCTTAAAGATGCTTGTGAAAATGTAAAACTCGCCCAGAACTACAGTGGTTTTCCAGACTTCATCAGCTTTTGGACATTTTATCGTGTTATAAATTTAGTTCAAACTGAATTAGATTGCTTTTATACCATAAATATATGAACAAAAATAGAAATCTGTTCAGACATTTGTCGAGATCCTTTATTCAGTACCTTGTCTATTGTACCAATTTTCTTTAAGCTTATAGTTCTTCTCATTCTGATTTTTTCCATCTTCTCCTTTCTTTTGTTTTTGTTTGTTTTCTACCACTCTCAGATCAACTAAAAATGAGAAGCTCCAGTTGTCCATGCTGCTACCTGTAGACCCAGTGGTCCCCCTGGCCTCTTCCCCTCTGTCATCGCTTCTGCAAAATTATCTACAAACATCTGAACCTCTGCAACACCCATATGGCCGAGTTCACCTGCAGCACACCTACAGTAGCACCTACTGTATGAGTCTACAGTAATTTCTTCCTCTGCACCATGACGACGCAATATAACAGCACCATGCTTTTAATAGCAGTTTGCTATTTCATTAAAGGCCCACCACAATGATGTTCATCAGAATAGGGCAATATGAGAGAGGCCAGTTTATGTATTGATCTATTCACATGATTAATTCATTTACTGACTGATTGCCCTGCAAAGGTCCCCATTTTATATTCAAGTTCTGTTACTTAGCAACCTAATGTCTTAGATTACAGCTGTAGAAATGTACTACAAAACAAACCAAAGTTGTATCAGTTATAATTGTACAAATTTGTTATGAGTGAGAGTAATGATGGAAAGGGATCGAATACATCCAGGGTTGTTCCACATACACCAGTACACACCAGTGGGCTTTGCATACTGTACACTGTTCCCAAATACATTTTCTACCTTTGTGTTCCCCCAAGGACACCGTTTGCTAATTATATTACAAATGAATGGCTAACTTTCTCTTTTGCTAGATAGCGAGAATTGAAAGATAATGGCTTTTGAGAAAACATTTTAATCAAGGTCACTCCACTGCTACGTCAACTCAATTTAGTACAGTATGTCAGTTTTTCATTCCTTCTCACTACATATTTTTTCATTATGCATACAGTATAGCTTAATTTTTTCTGTGCTTGGTAAATACTGTGGTTTTTTTTTTTTTTTTTTTTTTTTTTTTTTTTACAAACCAGTTAAATAAAATACTGTACATCATCTGCACAACTTCTGGCTTATTTGTACAATGTAATATTTACACATTTGGAATACTTGCCATACATACAGTACACTTGGCATACATACACATTTTATTTTCAATGCATATTAATTTATTGCTCTATTCAGTAATAATTTCGCCATAAATATGTGGTTCAGATGAAATCACTGTAATAATAATTTACAATTTGAAAGTCCAATTGTTTACTATTTCTATAACAAATTACCATAGGTCTTGGGGCTCTACTAAAGTGTGTCTGTAAATGCTCCAGGTGAAAGACTTTTAGATAGTGACTTTTTTTTGTACCTGAAACTCCTTCTGTTTCACTCCTCCAAAGAACGTGCCATTAGTGTGAGCCCCACCATCAGAACAGCAACACATTGGAGCATGGTTACTCTTATATAAGCTTAAAATGGCCTAACAATTTACCATTGGCTCAAATTTATTTTACAATTATTCTAGATGAAGTTGTAGTAGCTCCATCTACCAACACATCATCTGAAGACATTCAATGCACATTTTCAGCATTTATTTAAAAAACATGAACCCCGATATAGCTGTGAGATGTGTCCTAGTATCTTCGAGTACCACATCTAAAGGGTGTAAGTTTGTGATCATTAACTCTTTTTTTAACGTTAAAAGAACTTATAATATTCTGTAATTTTTAATTGTATCCATAAGTGTATTATATAATTAGAATCTGTAAAGGGTGTACTTTTATATATGTATGAGGCACAGTCTTTTTCTGTCGCACTTAATTATCAGATAATGACCTGAGGCAGTATGCGCCCAGTCTGGGTAATCTACATACAAGGCCACGCCCCCCAACACGTGCGCACACAAAAACGCACACACTCAGATTCAGTTTTCTGCACGTGTGGAAGATGTCACGCACTGTACAGGTTTCTAAAGCTCTACAGAATGTTCTGGAAAGTGGGGGGAGTTTAGCTTTTCCTCAGAACAACACTGAGACTGTCATAAGCTAACAGTGAACGGGGGCGGGAACTAAAGCAAGCGGTTACCATTGGTGAGTTATTAAGTTTCATATCATCCTTATTCTGATCATATAAAACTGATCAAATGTTATTGTTTCCTCATTTTACTTTGGCCAGCTTATATGAAACTTTGTCTTTCAGCGTCACATAGGTAGAGTAGCATGTAGATTACACCGCTTATCATGCTCATGTTGTACCTTAAATAAGGACAAATAGTGAGGGGAGAAAGGTGGGAAAATGACCAGCACGCTGCTCTCACCGTCACTTGTTTAGATTTAATGAGGGAAAGTAGCGTGGGCTCCCCCTACTGGAGCTCCAAAGTAAAAGACATTACCAATGGATCACTGTATGATCAATCCGCCCAGGGGATAATGTGCATTACCCATTAGTATAATTGCTTTTTTTTATTTATTTATTTTTTTATCTTAGTGATACATTTAAAACAATGACCAGTCACTGTACACATTTGTAAATAATCAAAACTTACACACAATGAAAACACAACACTGCAATCTCTGTGATCTAAACAAAAAATCAACATGCATCAAGGCAAATACATGTATAACATTCTATCTGTCACACTCACACACTGCCTTATGTGGCTTCGCCCAAACATGTTAGCTCATGGTGGCTAAGATAATGCCATATGTAGATTACAGATAGCCATGAATATCAGCCATGGTGTAAATTCTCTAATGTATTTCATCCTGTTTTGGATAGCTTTAGCTTACGGTAGCAATTTGGTTTAGTTTTTGGTTAGCTTATGACACTGCTATCTATAATATTACTTATCACGTTAGCTTTAGGAGGCTAAAATACTGCCTTATGTACAGTAGCAACAGATTTTGGTGATATTCAGATTGAAAAATAAAGTTAGTGTTTATTATGCATAGACATTAGTGATGATGATATTATACACTAGTTTATTTTCGTTTGTTATCATGCTCATGTTGTTTTTTTTTTCTTTTTTTATATAAACATTTGTGACAGTGAAAATGATCAGCCACCTGTTTAATAGAAAACAAATGCAAACAAGCAGGCAAGATGCAGATGGTCCATCACTGTTTCATGGAAAACACAGACTGGTGATGACACACTGCGATTCCTGTCTGCAGGGGACCCTGGACCACAACTGAGGTCTGGATTCGGGATGGATCTATTGTATTTTTGAAAGTGAATGGTCACACAATAAGTATCTACACCTGTGAATTTGTACAACCAATACTGTACATGGACTGACCTCGGTTGTCGGGAATGTTGGCACTGCTGGTCACAGGGTCTGTGTGCATTGCAAAGCAGTGCAGGTTAAGCAAAAAATACCATGGAAATACCAGGTCTGCAATGTTCACTTACGTCTTTAGTTGCACAGGAACTGCTTTTCGAGAGTGGCACTGTGACTGTGACTGTGTATAGGGTGTAAAATTCTCTTACAAACCTTTTGTTTTATCCTGAATGTGGGTTTTTGTACAGTTGTATTTCTGCCATAAATGTGCTTTCTATGTATAAGATAATCTGTGTCCCTCTCCACTCAATCCTGGACATTTTCATTGTGAGTGAGTAGGTTATATATAGGGTGTAAGTGTGATTTTTTTT
>JAAGKR010008003.1:25000-29895 GCA_011419295.1 Clarias macrocephalus | reverse complement strand
GTGTTCAAATGATTGCAGGAACAGGGACACTACAGTAGCTTTGAAAATGAGTTAAAAGCAGATTGATGCTGGTGAACTCTGGCCTGGATTCAGGATGCTTGACATTGATGGAACGCTGGACAGAATTTAATGAACCTTTGCCAGTCATTGAGTATCTGCCTGAAGTTAAACCTGTCCTGCGCGTTTTGTGCCACTTTCTAAACCGCAAGGTTTGACAGCGTTCAGTGCATGTGGCTGTGGGCAAACTGTGGGCGCGTCTTAAATCGACTAATCGAATTCAATGAAAATTTAGCAGTCCTTGGATATCCGCCTGAAGTTAACCTGCACCGTAAGTGAAATAAAAACGTTGAGTAAAAGTGACGTTATGAACAGTTATGTGCCGGATTTAATAATCTACTTTAAAATAAACTGCTAATAAGCTACTTGCTTAAAGTAAACAAAGACCTGCACCAATAAATATTAATTAGAAAAGCTAAACTGAATATTCTTCCTAGATTAGTTCATATTTTCTTGTGCTGAAGTGGTATAATTGAATTTTAACACACTGGAGTCGTTTTAAGACAAACCTTCCGTAACTATCCAATCTACTTTTTTTTTGGTTTCTCATCTGTGATTCTCTTTTCGATTACCAAACTGGGAGTGTATTTGGCTGAAGATGAAAGTAGTACGACTTAGCGTAAAAAACAAGGCGAAAGATACTCAACCTTATCAAAGCCTCTTGCCCTATTACCTTATAATTCAACTGCAGTGAATCCAATAGAGCAAAATTGTCCATGCTATCTGGGTGGGAGGGTGACGTTAATGTCTTCTTGTCAGTCAGAGCGATGCTAACCAATTGGGTGCATCCATGAGCTTAGTGTGTTCAGCTGCTTTTTGATCTAGCATGAGCAGTCGTTAGAAATTATGTATCATTGGCTTTACTTGTTTAAGAGGAAGCACATGTTCAACTCTCCATCTGCTAGCTGTTGTGTGTGCTTTTAAAATCTGGTCAGCAGTAGTGATGGTTAGTGGGGGAACCATAAAAAAGGCAATTCTACGTGTTGTATTTCGGTGTTGGCAGTAGATCGATTTTGATCACTTTTGTCACTTCAGGTAAACAAACCGTGTCCTTACAGTCATAAGCATATCTGACTGAGATGTTCACAGTCTCTCAGGTTTTATCCTGAATTCAGGAGCTGAATAAGATATTCTCAGTGTCATGGTGATCTGTTAAGCTGCAAAGGGAAGAAGCTTCCAGATGTGCAGGATGTGAGGGAGAAGAGGAGGGGGGTAGAGCCGGAGCAAGAGAAACAGAAGGGGGAAATATGGAGAGGGAGAGAAAAAAAAGTCACATTCTGCCTTCTGTGACTGTGTTTGCGCTCCTCCTATTTTCTTTCTTTCCCTGTCCCTTGTGTGCTTTGTTATGTGCTGTAGAAATGCATGTCAGAAATGTTATTTTTGGAGAGGAATGCGCTCCAATTAAATGATGTAAGGTTGATGACTGTCTCAGGGACCATATGGATTATCCATTAAACTAAATCACTCTCGGTTTCGTGGCTTCGGCTTTGCGCCGATCCAAAGAGCCATTCTTTATGCAGGTAGTCACATATCCAAGTGCCGAATATGGTCTAATAGACGGTCTAATAGACAGTCTGTTTCCTCTCTCTCAGATGGACCGAAGAAGACCGAGCTCGTCCATAGCGCTTCATCATCCTCGGTGACCGAGATTGCAGATGATTTCACGAGATACACACAGATAACTGTGGCCAAAAAACAGAACTGGGCCAAACTCTCATCCGTTTCTCGGGATGTGGAACAGCTCCCAAGCCTGAGCTCTGTGTCTCAGGAGCGAGAAAGCTGCTCAGGCAAGGCCCAGGCTTCCAAAGAGGCCTCTCTCAGGGAAAATGGTTTCGAGGGGAGATGGAAAGATCTACATAAAGATGCCACCTACCCCAGAGTTAGCCAGAAAGCTGACATGGCTGAAGGTGCTGAAACATGTCTTCCTGAGTTAGTAACCCCTCCGGTCAAGGAGTACTGCACCTCCCTGGGTATCGGGAAGCTCTCCGGGCAGGGAGTTTACCTTCAGCACCTGGAGAGGAGCAGCCGAGCTTGGGTGCTCTCTTCAGGAAAGACCCAGGGTCCGGATGAGTCCTATACAACCTGCTTCACCGAGAGACGGCATGTGATTGAGAGCGAGAGCAACATTTGGTACAACCCAATCCCAGAGGAAGAGGACGCTCGTGCCGGCGGAGAGAAGCTGAAGGAGAGGAAGAAGGAGAAGGATCTACTCGAAGATCCGTGGAGAAGAAGAGAGATAAAGGGAGCACCAGAGGAGCGGAGAGGTGAGAAATCGGTCCAGAAGTCAGAGTCAAAGTCAGAGTGCAGCACTAAGCATCAGAGAGGCTACATGGGAAATGGATGATTTTAGATCGATTGGTGCAGCAGTGTATCTACAGTAGGGGGAAAAATCACATCCACATCCAATTTCAAAGTCACCAAGTTTGTGTGTAATTACAAAATAAGACGGATAGTTTTCAAGTCTGAAATCAAAATTGAGGTCGTTACTGTATACATTTTCCTGCTCTGCAGACCACCTGTGAAGTTGGTCTCTGGAACGCAAGTACAATGTAAGTAATAGGGGCCAAATTACCCAATCCTCATTCCATACAGAAATGCGTTCAACAGTTCAAATAAGACTCATTTGTAGCTACTGCTGTGCCACCGAGATAAATCGAGTGAAAGATTTGGGCCTGCAGAAGCTCATATGGGTCTCAGCTGAACGTTGGAATGCATCATTTCATGGAAAGAGGGTTGTGGAGTTTGACCCTGATTACTTACATCGTACTTGTGTTCGATGTGTCATACTTCAAGGTTGGTGTGCAGAGCAAGACCTATGGCAATGTACTATATGTACACCATATGCACCTTGACTCTGATTTATGACACTTGGGGGAAAAAAACTCAAACTCAACTAGCCAACCTTTAAGGTTGCCTGGTTACCCTGTGGGCTTCTGTTAATCTTATATATTTTTTCTCAGGGTTTCAAAATCCATTTTATTAGTCACTGAGCACAGCGTAACAGGAAATGATTAGCATTCCATGCCTTGTAATAGTCTGTGGGAGATGTTTTTCCCCTGACATTCCCTATGACACTCAAATTGATTTTAATCATTAAGGAATGTGGGTCCAATAGTACAAGACAGGATGGCATTTTTTTTAAACCGCTTTATTCAGTAACTTTACATCTGTCCAAATAGGTCATGTTTTTATGAGACAACATTTGTTTTTTTTAACAACATGTTTTACGAGACAACAGAGAAGACAGAAATGAGAACTTGTGCGGTAATTATTGGCACCCTTGACAAGAACGGGCCGAATCTTTGCCATTATTTACTGTCTACTCATGCAATAAATGATACAACATGCAGACGAGTGACAGACTTTGTTGAAAAACTACCAACAAAGAGTCTCAATAGGGTGTTGGCCTTATGGAAAACAGCTTTGATGCCTTGTGGGATTGATGCTAAACATCTCCACGAAAACTATCCTATACTGCCCTGGATGTGGTTTAGCTTTGTCACCTTCGATGAATAAAGAAAGTGGTGGAATTACTAAGAAGTACTGATTTAAATGTTACATCTTCAACTTTGAAACTAGCTAAATTTCCAAAGAAACTCCACATCGCTGTTTCAGAATGATCTGTTTGTGATTAAAATTCATAAGTTAGTAGTCTCTCTGGGCTTGTGTAATATTTTCAAGCAAACATCTTTAAATATTCTCTCGTTTTATTTCCTCACAGATGTTCACCAACAGTCTTGTCACCCCGATGCTCATTATCTGGGTCGTGGTAGTGTTAATGATGGTGCCAGTGGGACTGCGAGCGGTTCGGCAGGCTCTTCTGGAAATCCTGGAGCACAAGCGAAAAGCTCAGGCGGAATCACGAGCAGCAGCAGCAGCATGATGGAGAAGATTAAATCCCCCGGCACAGTACGGCGTCTCTCTATGAAGATGCGCAAGCTCCCGGAACTGCGCCGGAAGCTCAGTCTGCGCTCGTCACGTAACCAGAGGCACGCTCAAGGACAGGGGGGTGGTATCGATGCACCAGGGGGCGCCGATGAGGCCTCACCTCCAAACGCACGGAAAGAATCTTCTAGCAATGTTATCAGCAGGTACCATTTGGACACCAGCGCTCCCGCCAGACCGAAACGTCGATCATCGCGCATGCGTTCTGCAAGCAAAGGTGGTTATCTTAGCGACGGTGACTCCCCTGAGCTTCTTCCCAAACAGGGTCCAAGTCAGGGTTTGACTGAGGGGTCTCAGGGATCAGGTCAAGACACACAGGAGTCATCAACAGCTCGCGGGTGGCAGGACGCAGTAGGCTCATTCCGGCACTACTCGCTAGCAGAGCAGCCGAAGTGCGCCCAGAGAGTGTCCGGTCTCCTCACGGTGCATCTGCTCGGTGTCTCTGAACTCGTGCGATCTCGCACGGCTAAAGACGTCTTCTGTGCCATCCAGGTGGATGGAGTCACGCGAGCCCGCACCGCGTTGCTCACCTGCCACGAGACGTCGCTCTCACTGAACCACACCTTCAACCTGGAGCTAGAGCGAGCACGCATGCTAAAGCTGATCGTTCTCACACCGAGTGCTAATCCTTTGGATGAAACCACCGGTCCCGTTGGTCAATCACGCAACCGGGTATGTTGCCTCGGCGCTGTGGCAATCCCCCCTCTGTTTAAAGGTAAGAGATTTGGGAGTGCATGATTTATTCTTGCACACACATTAATTTTGCAGTTCATTCTGTTGATCATCCATTAATTTGCTTGTTTAATTAGCTTTTATTATTTAATATGACATTTCAGTTTGCACGTTCAGTTGGAAGAGTAAAAGCCTCAGCATTCTCAGTTCATGCTGTGCAC
>JAAGKR010008003.1:0-20000 GCA_011419295.1 Clarias macrocephalus | reverse complement strand
CAGATACAGGTGTTCGCGCGGGCGGGTTAATTACGAAGGCCGACGACAAGCAGGAACTTCTGCTTCAGTAAAGTGTGAAGTTATATTTAAAAATAGAATACACAGACAGAGGTGTGTGTAGGGAAAATCCTGCAGTCCTGCAGAGCCCCAGAATCACAGATGTTAGCTTTCATTCACAGCACAGCCGACGTGCTTGGTCTAAAAGGGAACGAGTAATAACTAATTTTTTTCAGCTCCTTAACGTCCCACCAGAATCTCTGGCTTTATGGTGAGAATCCACGAACACTGCAGTTACTACGCTATTATACACCCCATTTACTGTATTATACATTTCCTGGGGAGTTTCCTAGCAGTTCAAAGCTAAATTATAGCATGCCGCTTAACGCAGCGCTCGCCCAAGGGTGCGATCTCGTCTCACAATACAAATTATTAGTTAAGCAGGAAAGAAACATGCTATGATTTTTCTGTTGAGGGAAAAAAAAGAAAAGAAAATTGTTATCCCTGAAAGCATGATGACTGCATTGAATCTCAAACATGATGCTGATGGTCGTAAACTTTTCCTTTCTTGGACAGGTTTCCATTTGGAACTCAGAATAAGGAAAGCTAATTAGTAGAGCTGCACAATTTTGATAAAATAAAAAAAAATCACATTGCAATTATTAATAATTAATATAACTATTAAATGTACTATTTTGAATTCAAATATATTTATCTAGGCTAACACCAAACAATTGGACAATTGATCTCATTAGGAGGATGTTTGTCAATATGTATCGATCAACTCAAATTTCTAAAAAAAAAATAAAAAAAAAATAAAAATACCTGTACTTCAATTATTGACAAACTCCACACAATTATCAGATTATATGTCCGTTACCTGTAATAAATTCTAAATAAAAATAATAAATTCTAAACCTTCTGCGTTTAGATAATTGCACGCCTCCATAACTCAATGCAGATTTTTCTGCAATCAATTGTGCGGAACTACTAATTACTAAGGTTACATGTCTTTGTCGAATTTCTGCTTGATCACGTTTATCATTTTACTGCATTGTTATAAACTGCTGTTATGAAAGTTAAAGTTACTTAACCTGAGCAAATTGGCTTGACTGAAAACCACATTCCAGCTCTTTCCTCTTTTATACCAAAGTAAAGAAACCAAAGAACACAAATTCATCCATTTTTAGATACAATTAACTCTATAAAGTGACCAATAGTCAATTTAAGATCTATCACTAAAATTTCTCCTTTTCTCTGTGGTCAGAATTTACACTTCATTTACTGATTTTATTTGAATTGTCTTCAAAATTATGGGGCTAAATCCGGATTTTCAATACAAGACTATTGTTGTATAGCAGCAGGAAAGCCTGCGCTGTGCCTATTTATGCACGTACGTCGTCTTTCCCCTTGAAATAAATATTCCCATCCAGTGTGACCCGCCAGCGGCGCTCGGGCCAAGTGTTGCGTAAGGTTTTCCACTGGGACATTCCATTACTGCTCCAGACTTAATGCTCGAGATGCTTTCCCTGTTCTGTTCCTGAGTTCAGAAAGACTGTATTTTATTCTCACGCTGATGTGTTTCCTGTGCCAACTAGACCTGTGAGTGATGCCTTAATGGAAACAGAATCTTTTCCTTCACCTAAATGTAGATTATGAGCCAGCATAAAGCCCTGCTATTTGAATGATGAACTTTTTGGTCACTAGAAATGCTCCTTAACCTTTGAACTAGCATTCAGGTGTTTGTAGTCCAGTAATGTTCAGTATTAGAGGGGAAATTGCTGTTTGCTTTGATTGAGAAGGATTAGTTACTTAATTTGCACAGTTCACTTTGAGCTTGTCAGTATTTCAGCGAAGAAGAAATGATTAATTCAGGATTTTTCAAGCACAATGTGCATCAGCTAAAATGGACACACACACACACACACACACACACACACACACACACACACACAAAAAAAACCTCCCAGACCAAAGACGTTTGATGGTTCTTTTGCACTTCTGTATTGTGTATATGGTTATATTATGTTGCTGCTTTCTAGATTGAGTGCAGTACACGGTGTTGCCGTTGCTGGTGTAGCACTGTTTCTTTAACATTTGAGCACGGTACATATGTTTATCTGACTGTGATTTAGTTCAGTAAAAAAAGGACAAAAGGAATTTAAAGGCCATTACAGAGCAAAGGTTTGCTCATTATGCAAAATGTTGTAATCATTTTTTTTTCTATTTGATTTTGTTCTATACAGTATTATTTTGTATTGCACATTTACAGCAAGCACTTATTATTTAGTTCTAGTGTAAAAAAAAAAATTCTCTTAAATTGATACCTTTAAGTGCCCTACAGTGTTAACCGAATAAAAATAAAAGCACAGTATTAAAATTCCTCAGCAAATTTCTCATGTCGTCATGAGTAAACCAATATTGTATTCAACATCTGGAATTGTGCATTTTTTGTAAATCTTATATTAAATACTAAGTAACTGTGTATTTGGCTTTTGTATCCTACCTTTTTTCCACTCAATCATAAGTGGGAATTATATTTCATTACATGACACTTCCAGGAACATGTCACATGGGTTACTGATTGACTGAGTGACCTGCAATCTCAACCCTGATGAAACTTCTTAGGATTTGTGTGTTTGGCTTCATGACCAGCTGGAATTCTGGACCTGTCAGCTCAGAAATTCTTCCTAAAGGTCAATCTTCTTTGTCTCATATTGGATATAACCCACAATGCACTATGTTAGAACAATGTAAATCATTTTTAAAAGATAAATCTAGTTGAAAATGGCATAAGCAGGATATGAGTAAATCTGAGATGTAACGTACTGCCACTATCTGTATCTGAGATTTAAACTCAGAGGATTTTTATTCTCATCATCATTCTGATTATTATTATTATTATTATTATTATTATTATTATTATTATTATTATTATTATTATTATTATTTAGTCCTACCACTATCAATCGGAAACACTAGAAAGCAGCAACCTCATCCTTTTTAACTTCAATCTTGGTCTTAACTGTGCGGAAGAGTTTATTATTAAGAATTCTATTATTTTAGTTAGTGCCCTTCCACGATTATTATTATTTTTTTTTTAACTTCTCAAACTATAAATATACTGGTAGCTAAATTTGAAACTGACTAGGCCAGACAGTCACTATGCTATAAATACATCATATACCACCTCAAGCTCCCATTCAGGTAAAACCATGGGGCAACCTGAAAAATGAGTCCAAAAACTGCCAAAATGCACGCAGTACCTCGAATGTCCACCAGGCTCTGAAAGTGAGACAAAAGTAAGGCCCCATTGAGCCGGTGTTAAAATGTCCAATTTTACACCATAAACAAACATGTTTACAGTACCAAAAAATGGTCCCCCTTTTATTTTCCTACCACATCAATTAAAAGTATATTAAGCCATAAATGTATGCTTAATTGGGACATGGCCAATTTAAACGATGTGACCACTTGATGTTTATATTGATTATTATTGACATTTAGCGAGTGTGCGTGGGGTTAAAAATATTCTATCGTCACATCATATTGCAGTGTTGTTGCAAGCCAAGGCCAGCGCATTGCTTTCATGTGTATCACATGAATGTGTATCGCTTAAGGGCCCAACAGTAAGTGTTTGGCAGTGATGGGGTTCACACTGATTTGATAAGTAGCCCAGAGCTTTAACCACTGAGCCACCAGTGCCCTGATTCTTAACAATCAATAACTGAGCATCACCCTTCCTGATAACCCATCACTGAGCCTCATTTCGTCCCAGTGGCCAACTCCTTGTCACCTTGGTAGTAATTACAGTATTTTGTTACTATGTACATTTTACTTTTTAAGAAATAAGTTATACAGTGAACGTTATTAATAATAAAATAATTATTAGAGTTATGTAACTACTGTTATAAAACAGTTTAATTTGTTTTTGTGGAAATTCCTGTCCATCCTATTTTATTATGCAAACAAATCATGAGAAATGTGCCACATTACAGGAGAAAAATCCATTGATGTCTGTTGTTGATTTTAATTATAATTTACACAAGCAATTTGTTACATTAAAATAATTATCACTTCAGCACTTTACATAAAACGACTGTATGATGTTAACATGATAATCTTTCGGTCTGTGGTGCAAAAGTGGGAGCCGTTAGTACAAAGTGTCCATTGCTCCACACTTTATCTGTTTAGCGGAATGAATTCTAATATCCGGCTCTCACAATCTACTGCGGCTTTCTCGGTTTTTCAGAAAACTCTAAGAATCTTAAGACTCGAGGTTAACTGGTTAATGAGCACACTCGCGCTGGTTTGAGTTTCTGAGAAAAGACGGGTGTATTCTGGCTCTGGGTCTGCTGCAGCATCCTGCAAGGAGAAGAAAAGCTGAATGTAGTGTGTTTCTTTCTTCCTCAATTCACTATCCTTGCTTAAAAATACACAGTAGTACAAATTACTTAATTGTGCTGTATATGTATGTTGTGTGTGTGTTTCCGGCTGTCTCATGAAGCCCAAGGAATTCTGGGTAACAGAGGACTGGCGAGGTGTATTCTGTTCCCTCTTAGCTTTTCTCTGTGGCATAAACATACGAGTGTGTTCTTAGTCTTGGATTTGTCAGTTTTGTGTTCATTTTGTATGTGTGTATGTATGTGTATGTGTGTATGTGTGTGTGTGTGTGTGTGTGTGTGTGTGTGTGTGTGTGTGTGTGTGTGTGTGTGTGTATGTGTGTGTATGTGTGTGTGTGTGTATGTGTGTGTGTATGTGTGCGTATGTGTGTATGTATGTGTGTGTGTGTGTGTATGCGTATGTGTATGCGTATGTGTATGCGTATGTGTGTGCGTGTGTGTGTGCGTGTGTGTGTGTGTGTGTAAAACTTTTTATTCACCCTTCTCTCACTGTGTAGCTCTCGATCCTGTTGAAGTAAAGCTATTCTATCGCTCAAAGGCCATGCAAAAAAGATCTCATGAACATCACACCTGGCTGTATGCAGCTGTAGAAACACACACACACACACACACACACACACACACACACACACACACACACACACACACACACACACACTCATAGCAAGCACATACATATATAACAATATTGGCTATACAAATGTAAATATACAGTATGTCATGCCAATAAAGGACCTTTGAATCTATATTTAAAAAAATATATATATATATATATATTTTTTTTTTTTTTTTTTTTTTTAAAAACTGTTCAGAGACATTGCAGTTTGCTGGTTGGTCCAACACAAGCTTCAATCATCTCAGCTGTTAATTTTAATTAAAATTAATTGATTTGTTAACAAAGGTTTGTGGGGTTTATGTGTGTATTACCTGCGCTCTGACTCTATACACACACACACACACACACACACACACACACACACACACACTAATGGAAACACTGTTTTATAGGGAACATAAACAAGAAATCTCTCTAATGACACTGGAGTAAGCAAACTAACGAAATCACTGCTGTAAAGTATAAATAAAACAAATTAACCTGCACTTTACCTTTGAAAAGAATCGCGACAGAGCAGTGTTTCTGTGTAGAGCAGAGTGTGTGTGTGTGTGTGTGTGTGTGTGTGTGTGTGTGTGTGTGTGTGTGTGTGTGTGTGAAGGCGAGAGGAGGAGGGGTTTGTGTGAAGGCGAGAGGAGGAGGGGTGTGTGTGAAGGCGAGAGGAGGAGGGGTGTGTGTGAAGGCGAGAGGAGGAGGGGTGCATGTGAAGGTGTCCAATGACACGCGCACACAAGGCTGATGCACAGAAAGAGAGAGAAAATGGATCTTTAACCTCTCTAATGAGACCTTCTTTTGCTTTACACGTGCACAATCGTGTGTCATAATAAACAGTACATGAGTGCTATAACAAGAAGCGCATGTGTGATACATTATACTCGGTTCTCGTAAACCAAGACTTGTTCGTTTTCCAAGTTAATATTTATTACGAATCTTTGCTCTTCTTGCGGAACAATCGCAAACCGCGTTACCCGCAATCTGAGGTTCCAATGTAATTTGCTCCTACAAATAGGATGCTGTGCTGAGTTAATAGTGTAGAGGCCACCACCTACAGGAGTATGGAGGAACAGCAACATTATGCTACTTCAAATTAAAACACACATTGGTGTAGCGATACGTGAATTGAGAATTATGAGAAAAACAATTATGAGACATAACTGAATAAATTAATCTGTGCTGTGCTTTTGATTCTGTAAAGCTGCTTTGCGACAATTACCATTGTTAAAAGCGATGAAGCCTCAGCGTGTGAGCCTGAGCGTTGTCTGGGATAGACTCCCTACATCATAGGACTGATCGAGTGGAGCTGGCGGGAGGCGTTGATGGCTCACGGTTACGCTGCACTGCTGGTTATGCTGGGTTTTCTCTTTTTTTAACAATCTGTGGCTGGGGTGTGTTTAGTATACAGGTTTCTCTGCTCGATGTTAAGCTGCTGGGAGATGAAGAGTTAAATAAATTACAGGTTGTGTTGGTTAGATCAGAGCTGCTGCGTTCAAACTCCACACCAGAAGATGCTGATGAAGCTGACTGGTCTGTTGAAACTGTCAGCCCTTGGCTGGTGTTTTGAATAGCGTAATTAAAATGATGAGGATGGACCTCTGACTCGTTAATGGGAACGGGAACTGGCTCTTCACATTCCTTTTTCTTGTCATTGTCCATCTCTGAATTTTTCAGATCATGACCTTTTATTTGAATCTCTCTGATATGGCTTTCTTGAGTCTTTCTCCTTGTCTATTACCTTTCCTCTGTTCAGAATCCCTACAGTCTCCTTCTGCTATAGAGCACTGTTTAAGAAGAGGCCGGTGTGTGGTTTCTCCTCTTTTCTGGTTGTTTTTCATAGCATGGGGCTTCTACAACCTGATCAACTTCATCAACCTGCAAAGAAAAGAAAACATTTTATTATACTGTAGGTCATGAAATACAAGTCAAGTCTAATATTTTTTTAATGCTCATATGTACAGTTCATAGAAGAACATAGTCCATTACTTGTAGAGTTCAGGTTATCTGACTAACCATTATTTATCTGTACCAGCTCTTAAGTCAGTTTCAACTACACAGTACATACCCGACAATTGAAGTTCAAGCAAATTCATTAGCTATCAAAATAAGCGCCATTTTCCTAGTAAGAAAGAGTCTTCTATTTATCTGTATTTCTCCTCTTTATCAAACTTAATACTTAGGGACTTTAAGGCATATGACAGCTCTGCCTATGCATAATAAAAAAGTCATATTGTAGAAATCAGGTTTATGTGCATAGAACTAGATTATAACGGAGCACAGCATGAAACTTTTTGTTTTCTTAACTTTTTCTTTAGGCCACATGAGGCTGCTGCTGCTTTGTACCTATGCAGCAGACAGATTAGGAGTGCTCAGTAGAAAATAAATAGCATTTTTAGGTTAGGCAAATATGGTGTTAACTACACTGGAATGGTTGAGTGAGATGTTGAGAGGACCTGTACATATTGGATGACGTCCTGCACTCGATTGAGCCGAGACCTGATTCTTACTGTGTGTCTTTCAGCCTCTCTCTGCACAGCCCTCTGTCTCTGTTCAGCCATCTTGGCACGCTGCTGGTCACTGAGCTATACACACCCACACACACACACATACAAGGCAAATAATTCGCTGACAGTTCATTCATTAATTCCCTATATCACTTTTCCTGTAAATGGTCAGGGGAGGACTGGAGCCTATCCCAGAGGCAGAGTACACCCAGGACGGGGTGCAAAAACATTGCAGGGTGCACAAGCACACACACTCACTACAGGCAATGTAGGAATTTTTAGTGTGTATTAGCCGACTTTGGACTGTGGGAAGAAACCGGATCACCCGGGGAAACTCCACCAACCATGGGGAGAACATGCAAACTCCAGGAACATAAACTCAAGGCAGGAATCAAAGCCTTTACTCTGGTGGTGTGAGGCCACAGTGCAAACCACTATGACTATGGTATAATTAAGTTTATTAAAAGTGTCATTATTTTAATATCCAAATTTTGTACATTAAAGCATTGTAGGGAATATTTAATTAATAAAATTAATAAAAAGTATTTATATAAAAATATATCTAATTTTACAACCTGTTCAATCAAGTGCATATTTTTGTAAACATTATTTATTGCATCAATTATTTGTAGATTTCTTATTAAGACATAAAAACAAAAATTAAAATGTGACGGCAAAGGATACCAATATTTTGGTCCAGTAACACTTTTAAGGGAAAGTAACCTTTGTAACGTTATTTACTGTACCTACCCATAAGGGAAAATAAGTAGAAATTATAAGCCTTTTAAAACTACTTTTAAAGGGTCAAAACATTTGCTTTATATTACAGATGGAAAGAACATTCAGGGCTTTATGTTTAAACATTTAGAAACAAAGTTTTTATGATTTGCTGTGAATAAAAGCCCGCAGCTGCAGAGGCATTGCACTCAACACATCTAATGAGCTTGATTGCTACACTTATCGTGTCGCATTTGATAAACATTCCCTTCATAATCACAACCTCAAACAGGTAATATCTGTCTGCAAAGGACGCAAGACTCACCTTAGAAAGTGTCCTTGGGAATGTAGTCCCTCACAATGGGAGGCAGTCCTTTTATTATTTTATATTGCGATCAATTACAAGCCTTGTGAACTTAAATTAACAATGCATGGTAACACTGCCTAAGAACATTATCGAAGTACAGCAGAACTCTTTCATACCCTGCTCCTGAGACTCATGTTCTAACAGCCTTACTCTACTAACTATTTAGCAGGTTCTCGCCTTATAAGGTAAATACTGATGCACTAAGCTGCTCTCTACTGCCTCTAAATATATTTAACATAATCAGCTGAATACATATTTTTGTCTTGTGTTTTACTAACTGCTATACATTACACCATCCAATATATCTTAGGTGTGAAGAACATCGCTGATAACATTAGCCTTGCTGCCTGCAGCCTTGCAAATGTCAACTGATTCTCTCTCCACAGATGTTGCAGTGATGTCTGGTAGAAGGGTCTTTGCAGCATTTCCTCTGCGCATCTTCTTAAGACGTCGTCGTTCTCGTCGAGCTGCGACCCGCCAGAACATTTTCAGCTTCACCCAATACATCTCCTTTAGTGAGCTGGGACCAATGACCACTTAAAACAGTAGCACATTCCATAACACACTGCAGTGCAGCATGAGTCTCATCTTGGCTGGAACATCTCAAAAACCACTTTGAGAGTCACCAGAATTGTCAAGGTCATGTTTTATTTTATACAGAGCATGGACCACATGTTTCTGGCACTGCTTTAGTCAATTTAACCGCCAAAGACCTGGACTAGACATTATATTATAATGCAATTTCTTGTCACAGTTTCCCTTTATTAGCACCTGGTAAAATCAGGAAGAAGTTTTGCAGAACAATAATGACCAACAGTCCTCATATGACAACGTCATCATATGTCAAGAATTTTTAGACTATGATGTTGGGGGGGAAATGCCTCGTATGAGCACATTGAGGCTAAAGGCTAAGGCATAATAAATAATATGACAGTTCCAGCTTTAAAAAATAATAATAATAGAGAAAAAAAATGACTTTAAATAAAATACACTTAAATTTGTGATGATCCCATCATTCCAGGTCATCAATTGTACAGCTTAATGGTACATTAAATAAAATTGGACTTTTTTCAAGATTACTATACTGTAGGTCTTTAATGGTTAAGTAGGTTCAATATTTTAACGTTTCCTTTCCATTTTGTCAGGTACAGTTGGTTCTGCTACCAGGAACTCTGGACGCCTGTAGGACGTCAATAAAATGACTGACAATAGACACATCCAACATGAAAAAGTTGCAAAAAAAGACTGGATGTCCTTTTTTGCAAACAGGTTCTCTCAGTATCGTAATGAACATTAAATAAAGAAAAATGTCTTAATCCATTTTTTCGGATTCTACATAGCTACCAGGTCGAAGTTAACTTCGTTACTCTACTTAACTCCATATTTTACAAATATTTACTTTACTTAAGTAGTTTTATTAAAGGATACTTTTACCTTTGATTCCGCTCAAACGTACAGCAAATATCTGTACTTTTGCTTAAGTCTGTTTTTGCATGGCGTTGTGTTACTTAACCACTGTGGTACTGTATTTTATTATTTATATAACCCAAATTCCAGAAAAGGTGGGTTGTTTTTTAAATGTACTTTTGATTAAATAAAATGAAAACTAAAAGACTTTCAAATCACATGAGCCAATATTTCACATGTTCTACAATAGAACATAGATAAAATAACAAATGTTTAAACAGGACAATTTTACACTTTTATCCACTAAATGGTCTCATTACAAATTTGATGCTGGCTACAGGTTTTAAAAAAAGGTGGGACAAGGACTGGAAAAGCAAGAAATAAAAAATAATAATAAAATTCAGCCAATTTAATTGACATCAGTACTGAGAAGCTATAAATGGGATGTCTTGAAGAGAAAGAGTCTCTCAGAAGTAAAGGTGTGCAGAGGCTCCACAAAAATTGTGGAATACTTTACAAACCACGTTCCTCAATGTCAAATTGCAAAGGCTTTGCAAATCTCTACAGTGCATAACAATCCAATCAAAATCCAATCAAAATCCTTTGTTGGATACTCAGGGTCTTCGGGCCCTCAGAAGACACTTGTGGCATTGACATTACTAAACGGGCCCAGGAAGAACTCCGGAAACCACTGTCAGTAAACATAATCCGAAGATGCTAACTAAAGCTCTATCATGCAAAAAGGAAGCCATGTGTGAACATGCTCCAGAAGCCCCGTCGTGTCCTGTGGGCTCATTTAAAATGAACTGTTCCAAAGTGGAAAAGTGTTCTATGGTCAGATGAGTCCAAATTTTACATTCTTGTTGGAAATCAGGATGCCGAGTCCTCCAGGGTAAAGAGGAGGGAGCCCTTTCAGTGTGTTATCAGAGTTCAGTTCAAAAGCCAGTATCTGTGCAAAACCACATACTGCAGCTATTACAACAGCAGGGCTTCGTAGTAGGAGAGTCCAGGTGCTGAACTGCCCTGCCTGACATTCAGATCTTTCACATATAGAAAACATTTGAGGCATCATTAAACAAAAAATACAAACTCTTCTGAAGCTGGAAACCTATATCAGGCAGGAATGGGAGCAAATTTCAGCCCCACAATTCCAGAAACTCATAACATCACTGCCCAGACGTCGTCAAACTGTTTTGAAAAGAAGCAGAGACGCTACAGTATGGTACTGTAAACATGCCCCGTCACAACTTTTATATCAGGCATCAAATTTGAAATGCGCTCATTTTGTGCATGAAATTGTAAACTTTCTCAGTTTAAACATTGTTCTCAATATGTTCTCTTTGTTCTATTGTGAATAAAATATTGGCTCATGTGACTTGAAAGTCTTTTAGCTTTTTGTTTTGTTCAAATTAAAAATTGCCCCAACCTTTTCGGAATTCGGGTTGTACTTATTATGTAATATTTCCAGTGGGAATTTTGCCCTGTGCTGATTTTTATGCAAAATTATAATTCAAAGATTCAAAGAACTTTATTAATCCCAAAGGGAAATTGCTTATTCCTGGTTACAGTTGCTCACCCTTGCTATCAAGTAAAGTAAAAGAGTGTAAGTACTTCTGGACTTTTACTCAATACACAAATAAATGGAGAGCTTCTACTTTGAGTAATATTTGCAAACATCTTATTCTTATTAAAAATCAACCTTGTATTCAATAAATAAAAAACACACACATCCTGGATAGAAGTGCATGGCTGCCATGAAAGCGGATAGAGGATTGTGCCTCCATGTGATTGTGACTCGTCCTGCATCCGCTCTCCACGTGCATGTTAGTTACCCGGATCAACAGCATGCTGTCCATAGTGAATCCTCTCATGTGTAGATTCTGTGTTTAGAGCATGTGTGCACTTATAATCTGCATGGTGTGTATTGGCAATTTGCACCAAGGACACTTTCATCAATAAACGACAACTGCACACAATCACTTATCCAAGGGGTATTTCCTCACAATTACTTATGTGATCAATAACACAAAACAGAAATCCAAACCCCCAGCTGTTCTGCCATTCCATTTGCACTTTAGTCACGGGAAATGAGACCATGCACAAGCCACTAAGTGCGGTGTGATGGCACTGGCAGACACTCATCCAGTCTTCATGTGTTTTGTGGATTAGAAAAATTCCGGAACATAATTGTCAGAGGTCAGTACTTCGGGAGTATGGACTATCTGGATGGCAAATCCAGAGTTGAGTCTGCCAAAATCATAAAGTACTGTAACTTCAGGCCAAGCCAATAGCACCACCTGCTTGAGGGACACCTCTAGTGATGTATGCATTACACTTTTCTTCCTTTTTTTATTTATTTCTTTTTACAGTTTTACTTTCTCAAACTGCAATGATTACATGCATCTCTCCTTAAAGTTCCACCAACGTAAAATCTTTCAGCCTAGCGATTTTGTGTCTGACGTCGTCAATGCAAATGTAAACTGCCCACACTGAATTGTTTTGAGCAAAATTCAGAGCACCCTAAAGTTGTCAAATAATATTAATTTGTAATGAATGTATTCCGCTGTATTTCTTATTATAATTCGTTTACAGTAAATAAAAAAAATCTAAACTGTATTACGTTCATTTGTGTTAGTGTACGCGGGGCGCCGGACAAACGAGTGTGAATATTTAAAAAGAATATGACTTGAGGCTGAGCTCTGATTGGACTTTGTGACATCATCCTTGGGGCACAGCCCTGAACCCTCCCACTTTTGTTCTTAGTGAATCAAAATTGTTTTTAAATATTTGGGCTCATGTGATTGGACCATTCTCAATGAGTCTTCCAGCACTTCTTATGGCAAGCGCAGCTGCTGACTGGATGCGATGTGAGTCAGGCCTTTATTTTATGCTAGTAGTAATGATGCTTAATCGCTTTAGCGCGAGCCAGCTATGAAAACTGCTGGTGTTCCTTTAAGTGACTAACCTTCAAATGTCTGATGAGGTTCGTGGTGTTAAAATGCTTTGGGTGTTTCCCGCCTCGTGGAATTGTCTTGTTACTCAGGTCTTTTTCACACAACACGTAGATTTGCCAGACCGGTGAAGCCATTTTAACAGCGCGCAAAAAAAAATATCCTGCGAGTTTTGCATCATCTGATCGACTTTTCTATATCGGCCATTATAGAGACTGCCGATCAATCTTCCCAAACAAATTTTCGGCCGATTATAATCGGCAACCGAGCAATCGGAAAACCCCTAATTGAGATACTCTCTCTCTTTATATAGATGGCATGTCTGTACATAGAAGATATTTGTGAAATAATAATTTTGGGGAGATGAGTAATAGAACACATCAAGATGCCTCTTTTACATGCATGCAGCATGTAAAAACTCACCAACTCTCACTCACTCATCATCTATATGTCATGCACACTCGCTCCGCGACCGGCACGAGGACCCGGAAGTAAGACGGTCGCGCTTTCAGGAAGCAGAAAAGGAAACAAGATGGCGCTTCACATTGCTCAGTCATTGAGTTCACCTTATGCCTTCGACGACGCTTTACCTATCGTTACGTGAGTACTCACCAATTCGGGTTGTTTCAATTGAGTGTGTGTTGCTAGAACGCGGGTTTATTTGTGTAAATCACGGGCTACCTGCTAAGGTTTTTGTGTTCTCCCTTGGTCACTCGTGACAGAATGACTGAGCCCAAAGCAGTAGACCCAGCAGAGTTTGTCCGTCTCTGCGGTGTGGTTGACCAGCTAATGCCGAGCTAATCAATAAGCTCCGAGGTGAAGTTGCATTTCTCTCCAAGATGTCGCAGTTTTGTGCCACGAGGTGGCGGAGTTACGGCAGGAGAACGCTACCCTTTGCGGAGCGGCTGTTCAGCCGGCTGTTGCCACGCCACCGCCGGCGGCACAGCCCCCCTCCCCCCCCCCCCCCTTCTTCTGATGTGTTCATAGCTTTACCAGACAAATGGGATGGCACAGATGGGAAGTGCAGTGTGTTTTTAACATCTTTGGATCTTGTGTTTGAGTTTAATCCCACCAGGTACTCCACAGACCGACTGCGCATTGCACTTCTCGTCTTGCTGCTGTCCGGGCAGGCAGCGGAGTGGGCCACGGCGGTTCTTACGTCAGATTCAGATACAGCCTATTCATACGGAGAGTTCACCCGCCAACTAAAACTGACCTTTGAGCATCCTACCGACAGTAAACTGTACCATCTGCGGCAGGGTGGGTCGTCCGTGAGCCACTACACCGCGGACTTTCGTACCCTCGCCGTGCACCTGGGGGGGCCTTACTATGAAGCTCCCGAGAGCTCCCGGCCACCCTGGAGGGTTTGGTCCAGCTCGCCCACCGGATTGACCAGCGTCTGCTCGCTTGGCCAAAGCCAGCCCCCCGTACACTGCCGCCCATCACGCCCCTTTTTTCGCATTCCACACCCCGATCACCAGCTTTCACCACCACTACTATGGCCTCAGAGGTGGGCGCTGGGGCAGTTTTCTCCCAGCGGGATCCAAACCCTCGTAGTTTCTTCTCCAAAAAATTCAACCCCACTCAGCAGCGGTACGGGGTAGGGGACCGCGAGCTGCTGGCCATAAAGTGGGCATTGGAAGAATGTTGACACTGGCTCCAGGGTGTCAGAGAACCATTTATCGTCTGGACCGACCACCAAAACCTCAGCTCCATCAAGACACTAAAACAACTCAACCCCAGGCAGGCGCGGTGGGCTCTCTTTTTCTCCCGACAACATCTCCCGACAACATGAGGAGGACGTTCTCCGGGCGGACCCCGCGCCTGTTCTGTCACCCTCCAAGTTCATCCTTCTGGTGGCCCTCCTTGGCCAAGGACGTCGAAGAGTTCGTTTGGGCGTTCCCAGTGTGTGCCAGGGCCAAGACCTCTAACCAACCGACACCGGGGTAATCCCAACCACTCCCAGTTCCCCGTCGACCCTGGACGACATTGCCGTCGACTTCATCATGGGCCTGCCGGTATCTAGCGTCATCATGACGATAATAGATCGGTTCTCCAAAGCTGTGCACCTGGTGGCCCTCCCCGGACTTCCCTCAGCCAAAGGGACAGCCGAGCTGATTTTAGAGCACGTAGTCCATCTGCATGGGTTCCCAAAGAACATCGTCTTGGACAGGTGGCCCCAGTTCACTGCACGGTTCTGGAAGGCCTTCTGCCGTCTGATCAATTCTACCTGCAGTCTCTCCTCGGGCTATCATCCCCAAACAAATGGGGAACGACGGAACGGGCCAACCAACAACTGAAACGCTACCTGAGGTGCTTCGTTGCCGACCGTCAGCGCTCCTGTGCTCGCTATCTCATTTGGGCGGAGCTCTCCCACAACCTCCATGTCTCCTCCGCCATGAAGCTGAGTCCATTTGAGGTATGCCAGGGTTTCCAACCTCCGATGTTCGAACATCAAGAACCAGAGGTCGAAGTACCCTCAGCCCAACAGTTGGTCCGAAGTTGTCGGCAGTCCTGGACTCAAGCCAAGGAGGCCATTCAGCATGCCAATACCCTCTACACCACACAACATTGCCGTCGACACCCTCCGGGACGATTGTACCACACAGGTGACAAGGTATGGCTTTGCACCAAAAATCTAAATCTCCATACAGAGTCCAAAAAACTCTCACCTAGATTCATCGGTCCATATTGCATCACCCTCCGTGTCAACCCTGTCACCTACTGGCTCCAGCTGCCTGCGGGGCTCCGGATTCATCCAGTATTCCACACCTCCCAGCTCAAACCGATCTTCACGTCACCAATGCTTGAGGTAACATATAGGCCTTGTTATGGGAAGAGAAGATATGCTAATTTTTTATATCATTAAAATCATCATTATATCCTCTCAAAATTCAACAGAATTTTTTAAATATGCGTTATGAGTGTGCAATTGAAATCTACTTAATAAACGCGATTTCACGACCTTTATTCCTGACACTTCACAGTAACGCGCTTATGAGTGTGCAATTAAATTCTATGCGGGCACATCTAGTAACTTCTTTATATACAGTAGAAGGCCTCGGTTCGATTCCCACCTAATGCCCAATACCCAGTGCCAGTCTTAAGCACAGATAAAATGGGAGGTCTGTGCAACAGGAAGGGCATCTGGCATAAAACCTGTGCCAAGTTGTGTGTGGACCGGATGGCCTGTTCTGGCGACCCCCCGACGGGAGCAGCCTATTATTAGAAAGACAAATGATAATGTAACCAATAACCAATACTATATATATATATACAGTAGTATTGGTTATTGGTTACATCTCATTGTGAAGAAACACTCACCTAAAAAAAACACCTGTCAGATGATCTGCAACACATTTCATGGTTGATTTTTATTCCAAAACCAAAGCCATTAATATGGAGTGTATTTAAGCAATGTTTCCTGTGGAGTCTCGAACATGTGTTAAATTACATGTCCACATGGTCAACCATCCATCATGCATGTACTGCCCCAATTGTATTAAACCAGCGACTATCTACTTTGCATGAGATTTAAATCTGTTTATGTGTAGATCTTATTTCAGAGCACACTCTGGACCTAACAAATGATAGCAGCATATCTTTAGCGAATGGTAAAAACCAGTAATTTGATTTTGTACAATGAGGGTGTATCAGTGTTCAAAGAGGAAAAAGAAACTTTATAAATATTAGAAAACTCACAAGGTTTCACAAGGTTTAAGCCTTGGATTAAAATGATCAAAAGCATTTCCGAGATAAAAAAGTATAGAGGAATATGTATTAAAGCAAAATGCTAAATATATTCCTCTCGCCACTGGTTTGTAGTGTTGGTGTCATACATAAACGGTATTGTAATGCAGATTAATTTTGCATAGCCAGGATGTGGTGAAGGACTGAGCACGAACTAGGAGCAGAAGAGGTCTTTTCAAACCTATATTTTTTGCTTAATAAGTATGTGATGCAGTCCAGAGGCATTATCTGCTTCTATTGATGTGGTTTTTATAGCTAAGTGAATGTCAAACTATTATGGTCACCTGGAGCTGAGTGAATAGATCTAAGTGCAAATGACTCACAAATAGTCAGTTAAATTGCCTCTACGAAAGATTTGAAATAAAGCCTGCCTGGGAAAACGGTAAAGAAAGTACACAAGGGAATAGGGTTGTTAATTTGCTTTCTGAGCAATGCTTAGTTGTGAATCGTTGGAGAGAACTGCGGCAAAAATAAAAGGATGAAATACCCTAAAAGCATGGGGAGAACATGCTGAACTCACACACACAAAACAGAATCAAATCCCCAACTGTTCTGCCAATCCATTTGCACCTTAGTCACGAACAATGAGACCATGCACAAGCCATTAAGTGCTCGTCAGGGGGCAATGGCAGACACTCATACAGTCGACATGTGTTTTTTCGATTCCAGAACATAATTGTCAGAGGTCAGTACCAAGAGTACTAAGGCGTATTAACTTAATGGACAGAAAGAGCAAAAGTATAATTATTACATTCCTGTTAACTGCAAACACTTCAATGCATATTTCAAGCTCTGCTATGCTTTTTCTTGCTTCAGGGACTGTTGGGAATTAACTAAATTAAATTCTATAGACTAACCACACAAAATGATTGTGAAATATTTCACATGTTTAAGAACAGTTTTATTGAAAATATAAGCTTAATTAAATCAACTTGGAGCCATCTAAACAAAACACGTGCATTAAACATGTGTTTTTAAAGGATCAATCATTTGATCCTTTCCATGGCTTTCAACTGGGAAGTATTATAAGAGTAGAATACAAATTTACATGAAAATTAGTAATGAAATAATTTAATTTGATAGTATTCTAGTTTTGTATGACTACGCACCAGCCTCTCTCTCTCTCTCTCTCTCTCTCTCTCACACACACACACACACACACACACACACACACAAGCACGCATACAAATCATCAAATTACTATTATGGCATTTAAAAAATCCATTTTTGACCCATTTGTACCCAAGCATCTAGGTGAAGCCACTAAGTCTAATGAAAATACAAAGCCTTTTCTTTAAATTGAGAATGAAATTACACAAATTGGGTAAAGAACTTGTTATAATCATTAAAGCTGTCAGTCATTTAGAAAACTCCAGTATTAAACTGAATGCTTGGTTTTCATTGTGTCTCTGCCATTCAAATCAAGCCCTGCGTATGGGTGATGTTTTGAGGCAGCATTTTCTTTAGACCTGAAAAAGGCTTTTGATTCTGTTATTCGTAGAATTGTTATGTCTAAACTTGCTGTTTAAAATATTTTACATAAAAAAAACTGGATAAAACCTTGTATGAATTACCACTGCATCCCCAGCCTGGAGATTTGAATCTTGCCTCTAGTCTTTGTGTGGAGTTAGCTTGTTCTTTCCATGCTTAGTGAGTTTCCTCCTAGTATTCTTGTTTCATTCCACAGTCCAAAAAACTTGCATTGAAGGCTGAAGTTTCCAAACGGGCTGTAATGTACAATTGGGTATGTGAGTGTGTGTATGCTTGGCACCCCATCAAGGGCGTACCTCGCCTTGGGCCCTAAATTCCTTGGAATAGGCTCCAGGCCATGTGATCCTATACATTATAAATAGTATACACACTGAGTCCACTTAGGAGATTACTTCTAATCTATAACATTGGGGACCACCAAGGTTCTATATTTGGACCTATACTGTTCACGGTTTATATAAATTCCATTAGCTTGTCCTGAATTGCAGACACAAATGTATGCCAATGTTACTTTATGCAAAATTAACAGATGATATGTCTGAATGGTTCACTGCATCCTCACTGCATATTAATCCTAGTAAGATAGTTTGCTTGTATTTAACTCCTGTAATAGTGAAGGGAGAAAAACTTTGATTTTGCCTTTTAGAAACAAAACATCAGCCTTTTCTTAAGATCACAACGATTCTAAGGAATACTGTGATACTGGAAGTGAGGAACTGCACAATATACAGTATTTTAAAAACTAAACTCAAAATATTCTTAAAATCAGGTTACCCATCAATACTCATTAATGAGCCGATGCTTTTTTTTTTGATGGATTAACATGTTTGTAGTCTTACAGTATATGTTTCTTGAAATACTGTTCAATGTTTTAGAATTTGTCATTAATTATTTATTATTATTTAGAATAGTCATTAATAGAGGGTTGAGCTCACATTAAAGGGGGAAAATTGAATTGGCATATTGAAGTCAAATGAAAAAAATAACAGGAAATAAAAAGTGACTTACTCACTAAAAAGTGACTTTTGCATAATAGGTCCACTTTAAGTAAAAAATAATATGTTAAAATATTCTGTGGCGGAGGTTCTTACAAAGTGCTGAAAAAGTGAGACACAACAAAGTGCTAAAAACTTGACAAGTAATTTTTTTTTTTATTTGTAACCATTTATTATTAGTCATTGATTATGTGTAATTGTACCATATACATGAGCTGTTACTATAGCAACAATTAATAACATTAAATAACCCATATTATTATGTTACAGTTGGAAATACTGTCCAAGCTCTGCTGTGATATACAAAAAAAAAAAAAAAAAAAAAAAGCAGCTCAATCTACCTGCTCTGTCTGACCAATCAGATCTTACAAATCAACCCAGCGATGGTATACATCTAATTAAAAGTACAATTATCATTTTTAGTCCATCTGGTTGTTTTAATACGACAGATGGGTTTGTCCATGTGCTATAATCAATTCAAGGGGGATGGTGTTGTCATGTATTTTATTTAAAAATAAATAAATAAATAAATAAAAAAGATTGTGGGGGTGGGGACTATAACAAACCATACAAAATGATTGCGAAATATGTCAAATTTTTAAGAACATTTCTATTAACAAAACACAAACTTATTTAAATCAAAACAAAACGCATGCATTTAAACATGCAATTGTCAAAACTATCATTTGATCCTGTCTGTGGCTTTCAACTGGAGAGGATTATAAGAGTAGAATACAAATCTACATGAACATAAGTAATGAAATAATATAATTTAATAGTATTGTAGTTTTGTAGTGTCTTTCTCTCTCTC
>JAAGKR010008002.1:0-33541 GCA_011419295.1 Clarias macrocephalus | reverse complement strand
AAGAAACCGTTGAAGTTGCTTGAGGGTCTTGGGTAGGGGCCAATGACGCACAACTTCCAGTTTCTGCGGGTCCATGGCCACACCCTGGGGCGATATAACAAAACCCAGGAACGTGGTGGAGCGCTCGTGAAAAGCGCACTTCTCCAACTTACAATACAGTTGATGGGCGAGCAATCTCTTGAGGACCGCCCTGACGTGTTGGACATGTTCTTCAGCAGTACGGGAGTATATGAGGATGTCATCCAGGTACACAAATGCCCACCGGCCTAGCATATCTCTGAGGATGTCGTTAATGAATTGTTGGAAGGCGGCGGGGGTGTTGCAGAGTCCAAATGGAATGACCAAGCTCTCATAGTGTCCTGTTGGGGTGATGAAGGCCGTCTTCCACTCATCGCACTCTCTGATGCGCACCAAGTTGTAGGCGCTCCGTAGGTCCAACTTTGTGAAAATGGTGGCACCAGAGAGGGCGTTCAGGGCAGAGTTGGTAAGAGGCAATGGATGGCGATTCTTTATTGTGATGTTGTTGAGCCCCCGATAGTCGACACATGGACGTAAGTCGCCGCCTTTTTTCTTCACAAAAAAGAACCCCGCGGCAGCAGGTGAAGAGGAGGGCCTGATGGTGCCATGGCGGAGGGCGTCGGTTACATACTTCTCCATAGCCTGCGTCTCAGTGGCGGAGAGCGAGTAGAGGTGGCCGCAGGAGGGAACAGAACCCGGCTGGAGGTCAATTGCCAGGTCATAGGGGCGATGAGGAGGAAGGTGAGTGGCTCGTCTTTTGCAAAATGCTTCAGCCAGGTCCCGGTAGGCGGCAGGGATGGCGTTGATGTTGAGTTTGGGGGCCTCGGACTCCCTAGAGCATGTCCCAGTCGAAGCCCACAGGCAAAGTTCGGTGCAGACTGGAGGCGTACTTGCACCGTGAGACGAAAAACATTGGTGGTGGTTGCAGAGAGGTGGAGGAGGCCCGGTGAGTCGCTCTCCTTACTCACCGAGCCTGAGCATTTCCCGGGCGCAGAGGGCAGATAGCTCTGTGGCGGCCCCTCCCTCCGTTCTCACTCTGCAGCGGTCAAGGAGGCGCGTCCTAGTTGCATGGGTTCCCCGGCTCCGGTGTCAACCACGGCAGGAGGTGGAGAACCGACAGATCCAGTGGTGGTGGTGGAAAGGCGGCGTACTTCGGGAACTGGGGCGTAGGGCAGAAATGTGGAAGATCGTGACGAGGTCGGTGATGGTGACGGAGTGGCAGGTGGCAGGGTCCGGGGGGCTGGCCTTGGACGAGAGAGCAGTCGTTGGTCTATTCGGAGGGAGAGTTGGATCAGCCCCTCCAAGGTGGTGGGAAGCTCTCGTCCGGCAAGCTCGTCTTTTATGCGTGAAGCCAGTAGTAGGCCGTCCGGAGGGCGGGATCACCCCAGGTGGTCTGCACAGCTAGGGTCCGGAAGTCGGCGGTGTAACGGCTCACGGACGACCCTCCCTGCCGCAGATGATAGAGTTTGGAGTCGGTCTCCACCTCAGCAGCAGGATGTTCTAAGGTGAGCTTTAGCTGACGGATGAACTCATTGTAGGAATGGGCTGTGTCTGAATCGGAACGCAGAACTGCCGTGGCACACTCAGCTGCCTGCCCCGACAGCAACGAGACAAGAAGGGCAATGCGCAACCGGTCTGTGGAGTATCTGGTGGAATTAAACTCAAACACAAGATCCAGTGCGGTTAGGAAAACACTACACTTCCCATCTGTGCCGTCCCATTTATCCGGTAAAGCTAAGTACACATAGGAGGGGGGAGGGGGTCGCGGCGCAGCAGCCACTACGACTGACGGTGGCCTAGCCGGCCGAGAAGCCGCCTCGCGGAGTTCCGCGTTCTCCTGCCCCAGCTCCGCGACCTCCGCCCAAGGCCGCAATGTCTTGGACGCTAACGCGAAGAGCCACGACCTCACCGCTCAGCTGCTCAATCAATCGTTGGTTGTCTGGTTACCAATGGTCTCGTTGAGAGTTTTTGCAGAGCGGGTGACGCCAGCAGAGGCGGCCTAACGCCTGCAAGGGCCGAAGCACGAGTGGCAAGCTTGCTTCTTCAGACAACCATGACGAAGAACTTGTGGAAGAAGTGTGTAGACATGCTCAGACTTTTGGGTTTAGTTTGAGGCATCTGGTCTTAGTGTGGCTTCAGGCACAGCAAACTTCCTGTCCCCTGCGGCTTAGTTTTACAAGTTCTCCTTTATGTTTACAAATGAGATAAGATTATTGGGATGGCGCCATGCTGGCTGGGGGAGAGGTTCTGGAATGTGATTGCTAATATAGTGTAAATCGCAATCATACATGTCATCAGAGGTCTGAAAGAGTGGTCCTCAGCCACCTTTAAGCCTGTATGCCATCTATTCTGGACCCATACCAGTTTGCCAATCACACAAATGGTCAACATTTTCATGGTGCCCCAAACTGTCCTGACTCATTTATGCCAGGATACAGGCAACCCTTTCAACCCTTTGAAACAGCTTGTCATCAGCATAACGTGCTCTAACTGGATACTGAACTTATAAACAGACCACAGTCTGTGCAACTAAACAACTTTTTTTGGTCTCATACTCAGCATATGGTCCCCTCTCCTATATGCTATTTTCCCCCATAATTGTGTACTTTCCTATTCCTCCAACAGCATTATCAAGTTCACTGAGAACGCATTTGTAGTAGAGGTAGTGATAAGATGGCTTACAAGGAGAAGGTCCAGCACTTAGTAGCATGATGTGAGGACAACAATCTGTAACTCAACACCAAGAAGACAAAGGAGGGCATTGTTTATTTCATATGAGCTAGCAATCACACTCACAACCATGGAGCTTTTGTTGAGGGCGTACTCAGTTTTTTGCAGTCCACATCTCTAAGGACTTCACCTGGTCTCAAACCTCTTCTTTTCTGATTAGAAAGGCACAACCGCGCCTGTATTTTCTAGAAGACTTAACAAGTCCCAGTTCTGCTCCAGGAAACTGCATCTCTGTGTGGTATGACAACCTCACTGCTTCAGAGCAAAAAGCCCAGAGGGTTGTGAAACCACACAAAAGATAGCAGTATTTAGCTACCCACCATAGAGAACATTTACAAAAAATTCTGCCCACAATGAGCAAGCGGCATTATCAAAGATACCGTTCACCCCTACCATGGTCTAGTCACCCTTCTTTTGTTAATTAAAAAAAAAAAAAAGAAGTTTTACAGTTTTCCATTAATTTTTATTGTACATATCCCACTTAGCATCTAACCAGAAGTGCATAACTGAATTTCATTGGCTTTGTATGTGTACATTGCACAATGACAAAGTTAAACCTAAGCTAATCTAATTTAAAAATATTTTCAATCCAAAAATATTTTCAAACAAAGACATAAATTGAACTTCAAACACCCAAATATAACTACAAAATGAATAAAAGTATATACAAAAATTAGATGGTAGAAAAGGTGATAAAATTAAGCTTAAATGGTGCCACTGTCTTCCAAGTCTCGTTATGTGTGTTGATAATCCAAAATCAAAATAAACGTTCATTATTGCTGCTAATAGAAAGTATGCTAGAGATGCAACTGATTAAGTTAAAAACAAAAATATGTTCTCTCATGTCTTTGTGGAACATATTTCAATGCATCATCCTCTTGGAGTGCAGAGGATTTTTTAAAGGGTGATCTCTGACAAAAACCTTACAAAATACAAATATAGCCATAATATCTATGGCCATGTAAAGCTTTCAATGAACCTTGGTCATCTGTGTTTATTGATTATGAGAAGTGCATACAGCTAATAATTTCTGCTCAGATCCACTTTCATCAAGTGGTTTTTGACTCTTATCTGACATATATTTGAGAAGCAAATTATTAAAATTAAATTCCCTTGTGCAGACAGAAAGCACAAACAAGCATCTTCATCTGCATCTACAAAATTTCCTGATAGCACTCAGTATATCCTCTAACTTCTCAGTAGTGCTATTCAGTATACCAGAACATTAAAACTTTAATGCATCGCTTGAGGTTATTTTATCATGAGAACTTACTCACCTTTCAAATACCTTCTTTAGAACAGTAGTTCAGAGTCCGCTAATGGCGCTAAAGTCACTGTGGCTATGGTAACACAGGAATTTTTTTTTTCACTTCTCAGTTAGATTAGCTACCACCTTATATATGCCTTTACTTTAATTGTACTATCATGAAAAGCCATATGATATGTAAAGATATAGCTAGGACACTGTATTTTACATCATATTATATGCACAAAGAATGCAATGATTACATTGTAGATGAGAACATATTGATTACCATGGTTATGGTACTTAACTTAATGATGCAGATTTTTAGGTCTAATTCCATAAACTTAGTTGCCATGGCATGTTTTTATTGAAATTGGTTCTAGCTCCAAGGTCAAAAGATTTAATAGACATTTAAATAAAAAGGTTGAACAGTGACCAGTGTAAGTGTGCAAGTTCATTTAGCCCGAATATCATTCTGTATTGGTTAAATGTTGGTAGTAGGTGATCATTTGCAAATCACAAGGGATGGTATAAAGAATAAATTGTACCCTGGAAGCCAAACTTCACAAAATTTGTAGAAGTACTAACCTTAACTGGGTTGATGCCTTACCTTTTCCACAGTTTCCGCAAACTAACAAAAACATGCACCTATCTTGCATGAAATGCTTACGGGTCGATCCATGCTGTTGCCATATGAGGAGAAGAGAAAAAAATACGGGACGCGAGTCAAGTTTTGAGAGATCTGGCAAACATTTAGCGAGATCTTGCAAAAGTTAACTCTCAGTGTTACCAATTTAGAACAGCAAGTGTCAGTAATGGGGAACATGACCAGAAAGGGGAGTGTTACCGATCCAGGCTATTGAGTGTCAGTAATGCACCTAAAAGCTGGCTGCCAAGCGCTGACAAATATAGAAAGAAGTAGTAACAAACAGGACAGAAAAAATTATGCATTTTTCTATTGTTTGCACAATAGATAATAGCCTCTGTAAACCACCTGTTGTTGTCTCCTCCTATCAATGAACTTGTGCTTGTTTCTAAATAGTGATTTTGATCAATGTTCCATGGTAGTAGCACACATACCAAAGTGACACTTTATTCATTTTTATTTAAAAACAATACTACCCACAAATTTTGCAGAGGTTCCTTGGGCTTTATATATATCTGTAGTACAAATTTTGTTATATAAGTTTATTATGTCTGAATGATTATGTACAAGACCATTCCCTACAAAGGCACACCAAAATTAATGAATGAATAACATTACAGTATATATATTTGCATGCCTGTAAAGAAAGCGATATATTACATGACAGATCAGTTTTCATATGGAAAAAAAAAAATCAATAATGTAGATGCCTGGGTTTTGCATGAAAATAGAAAAGAGCGAGTGTGACGAAATTACGAAAAGAATTTATATTGTCCAGCATTCTCAGTAAAACCTAACAGCTGTTTTATTTATAGTACTGTGCAAAAGTCTTGGGAACATCCAAACAAAATCCATATGCACTGATGATTTTGAAAATATTTCTACATTAAAAGAAACTTCTATAAAAAGCACTAAGTAATAAACAATAAAGGTCAATATTTGGTGTGGAAAGTCTGGTAGTGTTTGATACAGATTTGTGCAGTATTCTAAGTAAAACAGCTGTTTTACTGAGCATGCTGGAGAATATGAGTTCTTTTGGTAACGTTGTGTGAGACTGTGAGAAATGTGTGCGCGTGTTAACATTTGTGATGTGTATGTGTGTAGAATAGGCCGCAGATGCTGGAAAAAAGCATTGATGTATACACTATGTATTACACTATGATACAGTATATACTTTATATGTAATATGCAAACGGTTAGTCATCCCTTGATAAATAACAGATTTTGGTGATTTTTCAATATAAAAACATTTTTGGAATGGCCATCACAGTCCCCTGATTTAAACATCATTGAAAATTTGTTTGTAGATCTTAAAAGTGCATGCAGGACATGCTATGCATGCGGCTCGCTTTCCTTAAAGAGAAACCACGAGCCACGGCGCATTCCTGGGGCTCGCGTGCTGATCTGGCAGACACGCATGAAACGGAATTCCCCCTTTCTCTCGGGCTCTCTCCGGATCAGGAAATTTTAGCTTCTGCTTCTCAAGCGCGCTCCGGCGCTTCTTGTGAAGGAGCAGAAGAATCTTCCTCTCTCGCTTCTATGAAAGTAGCCTCCTCACAACGCTCCTCCAGTGTTGACAGAGCTTATGAGGAATTATTGGAGGTTATAACACGTGCGGTCGAGCGATTGCATATCGACCGGCCGCAGAAGCGAGATTCCCCCAAGCGCTCTAAATTAGACGACAGGTTTCTGTCAGGTGGCTGAGGGGAGGAGCCTCAACGTCTCTCTCTCCCCTTGTTTGGTGACCTCCATGACGAATGAACTCTTTCATGGAGCAAGCCGTATTCATCGCGTGTTTTTGTGCCATCGACTTCGACTTATTCGAATATCGTTGATGCGAAAGCACGCGGTTATATGCCCCAGATAGAAGAGACGCTTGCGGGCTCTCTCTCGCCTGGGACATCATCCTCCCTGAAAAAGCCTACTCTCCCCTCCAAGCCGTGTAGATTGACATCTGCTTTGGTGGGGAAAGCTTTTCAGGCAGTGGGCAATGTTTCACTGCACACCATGGAGGTTTTTGCAGGCCTACCAGGCTGACCTGCAGAAGGACCTGAGCACCGGCGGGGCTATTGATGAGAGGGCGTTTGCAGAGCTGCGCCGAGACACAGACCTGTCTCTCTGTGCAACCCGTGCTGTTGGCCGTTCTATGGCTGCCATTGTATCCACGGAGAGGCATCTGTGGCTGAACCTCACGGGCATTAAGGATAGGGATCGTGCTGTCCTCCTTGATGCCCCCATCTTGCCTTCCAGCCTCTTTGGCGATGCTGCTAATTCCATCACCACTAGGTTTTGGGAGGCGAAGCTATATGAACAGGCCTTTGGGAGGTTTCTTCCCCGCCGTGCTCAAGAGTCCAGGTCCAGCCCCTATTAGGCATGAGATGCAGAAGGAGAGCATGACCAGCCGTGCACCCCCTCGTAAAGACTGGGGTGGGGCTCGCCGCTCTTCTCAATCTGCCTCAAAAAGGCCGGACCTGAGGAGCTTCCTCTCTTCAAAGAGGAAGTCCTGAGGCTCGTGCGCCCCTGGGCCATGGGGGTGTCCCCCCCCCCCAGGGAGGGGCGCCTGAATTTCCTTCACAAAACAGGGCCTCCTCCCTGGCACTCCCAAGAGGCCGGTGTCCAATCCCTGCCACCACTGGTGTGTCGGGGAGCGTCGGTTTCCAACGAAATGTTGGGTGTTCGGTCATCTCCTGCCACACTTCAGGATACCGAACACCTAACACCCCCCCCATCCAGCCGAAGTGTCAAAGCTACTACCAGGCGTATCTCCTTGGGTACAAAAGACTGTAGCCACAGGCTACAGGATTCAGTTTGCACATCGTCCTCCGCGTTTCAATGGCGTGGTCTCCACTTCCATGAAACCGGACCAAGTTCCTGCTGGCCCAGGAATTAAAGACTCTGCTGGGCAAATGGGCCATAGAACATGTTCCCCTCCCAGACAGAGAATCGGGCTACTACAGTCGGTACTTTTTGGTGCCCAAGAGAGTTGGGTGGTTGCGTCCGATATTTCGATTTTCGCGGCTTGAACCGCTATCTCAGGAAATTTAGATTCAAAATGTTGACTGTCAAAATGATTGTTTCTCAAATCCAACCAGAGGATTGGTTTGTGACAATCGATCTCAAGGACGCATATTTCCATATAAAATATTACCACAGCACAGGAAGTTCCTGAGGATCTCTTTCGGGGGCGAAGCTTACCAGTATCGGGTCTTTCTATTTGGCCTAGCTCTGTCACCCTGCACATGTACAAAATGCATGTATGTGGCCCTGGCTCCTTTAGGTGTATAAATAAGCTTCAGGTAGTACAGAATGCAGCAGCAAGAGTCCTCACTAAAACCAGAAGATACGAGAACATCACGCCTATCTTATCTACAGTGCATTAGCTCCCTGTGAAATTTCGTCTTGATTTTAAGATACTACTTTTGACATTTAAAGCACTAAATGGTCTCACGCCACAGTATTTGAGTGAAATGCTAGTGTCTTACGATCCGCCACGCCTACTTCGATCAAAGAATGCAGGCTGCCTATCAGTACCACGTATTATTAAAACTACAGCAGGGGGCAGATCTTTTTCTTACAAAGCCCCAAAATTATGGAATAGTCTTCCTATAAATGTTCGGGACACAGACACAGTCTCAGTGTTTAAGTCTAGGCTAAAAACCTATTTATTTAGGCAAGCATTTTTGTAAATAGATTAGCCTTAGGTAAAGGTGCAGATCTGGGGGACTCATGGACGTAGAGTAATCTGGTGAACTGGTATGTTTAGATGCTGTCTTCCTCACTCTCATTGATCACTCAGGTTTGTTGACGGTGAGGTGATTGGTTGCTTTACATCACAGAGAGCCCTCATGTCTGTGTTTCCTTCTGGCTCTCCCTTTTAGTTATGCTGTTATAGTTAGTCCTGCCGGAGTCCCTGCTTGCACTCTGCACTAAATATACTTTCACCTTATACATGTTGACTGTGACCATACCTAACTGCCATCTCTCCTTATTTTCTGTTCTCTCCTCTTCTGCACTCTCCTCTCTCTCTCTCCCTCTGTCTTTTCCCTCTCCCTGTCTCTGTCGATCTATACATGTCGCTCCTGAGTTGCCAGTGATCCAGAACCCTCTGCCCTCTGGACCCATCTAACCAGTCCTGGAGTCCAGTTTCTGGTTGGAAATCTCGTTGCATGGATGACCCGTGTGGTCTGCCTGGATTCGTGTGGTGGCTGGGGATGGCTTCCACGAAGACTGTCCTGTCCTCGATTGATGCTGACAGCTGTTCTCTGGGGACCTGTGACTTCAGTTGTTCGATAGCTCAGGACTGGAATTTCCTACAGTCTACCTGAGCCTCCAGGAACAAACTGGACTCCTTTTAATTTAAATTTTAACACATCTGTTATACTGAACTTCCAGTCTTACAAATTATTATGCTGATCAATCTCTGCTATCCGTTATCACCCAGATGAGGATGGGTTCCCTATTGAGTCTGGTTCCTCTCAAGGTTTCTTCCTATTACTATCTCAGGGAGTTTTTCCTTGCCACGGTCACCCTCGGCTTGCTCATCAGGGACAATCTTATTTTGATTCATACACATTGCATACAAACTTACTTCTTTTGATTGTGTAAAGCTGCTTTGCGACAATGTCAATTGTTAAAAGCGCTATATAAATAAATTGACTCGACTTAACTTACGACTCCAGGGCATCCGTATTTTGAATTACATAGACGATTCTGGCTGACTCTCAGGAGCTAGCGCTTCGACATCAAAATGTTGTCCTAGCTCATCTCCATTCTTTAGGATTGAGACTCAACGCCACGGAAGAGCGTTCTCCTTCCCGTTCAGAGGACAACATATTTAGGTGTCGCATGGGATTCGGTCACAATGCGGGCACAGCTGTCTCTTGCTTGTGTCGAATCCATTCTCAAGACCCTGAATGAAATCAAGCTAGAAGGTGGCTGCTCATCACTTTCAGAGATCTCTAGGCCTCATGGCAGCTGCGTCCATGGTGATACCTTTAGGCCTTCTGCACATGAGAGCGTTTCAGCTGTGGCTAAGAGCCTAATAAGGGTTACGTGCCGGGGGCTTCCTACCCTGACTTTGGGTTCCACTTTAGGTCCGTCTTGTCATCGCAAGATGCTCACGACAGATGCTTCCCTCACGGGCTGGGGTGCGATCATGGATGGCCATCCAGCACAAGGGAGCTGGAGAGGTCATCTTCTCGCATGGCACATCAATTGCCTCGAAATGATGGCTCTGTTTCTGGCCCTGAAACACTTCCTCCAGTAGTTGAGAGGTGACCATGTCCTAGTGCGGGTGGACAACACTGCGGTAGTCTCGTACCTAAATCGCCAGGGTGGCCTGCGCTCGCGCAACAGTATTTGAGTGAAATGCTAGTGTCTTACGATCCGCCATGCCTACTTCGATCAAAGAATGGAGGCTGCCTGGAACCTTCACATTTGGCCCCTGAAGGGGACCAACTAAGACATGCTGGTCTTCCAGTCAGCGTAATTGAAACCATTTTAAGTGCCAGGACTCCCTCCACTAGAAGAACCTATGCCCTCAAATGGAGTGTATTTGAAAATTGGTGCATGGCAAGACATGTAGACCCAGTTCACTGCCAGATTGTTTCAGTGCTGGAGTTTCTGCAAGAAAAGTTGTCCTCGGGCTTATGCCCTAGTACTCTCAGAACTTACGTAGCCGCTATTTCGGCTTGTCATGCTCTGACCGATGGAGTTTCTGGGGGGAAGCACCATTTAGTTGCCCATTTTATTCGTGGAGCGGTTGAGGCCGCCCACTAGAGCAACGGTCCCTTCATGGGACTTAGCTATCGTACTCGAAGGCCTAGCTGACACCCCTTTCGAACCACTAGAGTCAGCGCCTGTCAGGCTTCTGTCTCTTAAGATAGTTTTTCTAATGGCTATTACTTTTTTCAAGAGGATTGGGGATCTGCAGGCACTGTCAGTCTCCCCATCCTGCCTAGACTTTGCTCCTGGGCTAGTCAAAGCTATTCTGCATCCTCACCCGAACTGTCTTCCCAAGGTTCCATTCTCGACCATGCACCCAGTTGTTCTCAAAGCCTTCTGTCCTCCGCCTTTCACAGCTCCGGGGCAGGAAAGAATTGTGTCCAGTACGTGCTCTTCGGATTTAAGTCCACCGCACTAGCCATGGGGGTCGCAACCGGGGGGCAGCCGCCACTAGACAGACTCTGTCACACTGGGTGAGAGATGCTATTGCCCTAGCCTATGAGGCGCGTGGTCACACTTCACCTCTGGGAATCAGGGCTCATTCAACCAGGGTAATTGCCTTATCAATTGCTCTGGCAAGAGGCATCCCCCTGCAGCAGGTGTGAGATGCGGCAGGCTGGTCCTCTCCACACACGTTTGTTAGATTTTCTAGCCTGGATGTCATTGCTACTCCGGGCTCGCGGATCCTTGAGTCAGCATCCCAGAGCTAGGTCTGAGACCTCCTTGGCTATTGTGCACACGCGCTACACAACCTGGGGCTCCAGACACTTGCAGTGCGGCGGCGTTGGTATTCTCATGGTTCTCAGTGTTTTCACGCAGCATCAAGTGTAGCTTTTGAAAGGGAACATCTCGGGTTACTTAGCTGTAACCCTGTTTCCTGATAAAGCGGGAACGAGATGCTGTGTTTCAATGCCGCACTGCTGGCGTGCCTGGATGTCCTTCAGACAAAATTGACCTGAGGATGTTTCCGGGTCACTCCTATTTATAACCTGCAGGTGCACCTTATTCGGTGACGTCATGCCTGGCAGAGGTTATAAGCTGAAGTATTTGGCAGTTTTGACATACACAGGCTTCACAACCGGAGAACAAAGATGTTCCCATAGCGTTTTCACGCGGCATCTCGTTCCCGCATTATCAGGGAACAGGGTTACAGCTAAGTAACCCGAGACGTTCCCTTAATGTGCAAGTGGTGTTTGTGAATGATTGTGTGTACAGTTTTCACAGACAGATGCATGCCTTCAGCAAGTTATAGACAAGGTATTGATAATTTTTTTGCAACTGGCTTCTGGTTTTACACCTTCATTCACAAGAACTTTCATCACAAGTATTGATTTGACACTGTGCATATATTATTAATTTATTAGTTTTAAATATAAAACTATCAGATATATATGTGTGACGAGCGGTATTCTAGTTTTGTCGTCGCACCTCACGGTGACGGTATGTGTTTGCTGACTAAGTTGCGCTATATTACTATAGACCGACGTGTCAGACCTTAGTTCATTCTCTCAAGGATTAATGAGCTGCAACTCCTTTAGAGCTGCACGTAGTAGCGGATAAAAGTGTAACATTGTACTTAAACAAATTCATAATCACAGTACTAAAATTACAGTACAAAAAGAATAAAATTTTCTTTGTATCAAATTTAAGCAAAGTAAATGCTAACAAAGTAAGCATTTAGATTTTATCATGTGTTATTAGAAAGCCTACTCGTGTAGGGATTTGGGTCATCTTATATTTTGTGCTCTTTAAATTTGTAGTAGATAATACCGAAATAAATGAAACTAAATTACCATAAAATTAAAACATTGTCAGGACGTGCTACTGCTTATGAGAATGAAATGCAGTAGGCTGTTTTTGATCATCATAATTTTCTTTAATAAATAATGACCCCCGTTGCACTGTACCACCGCTGGCAAAACCTTATGAAATTCAAGTGAAACATTAAATGAATTTACAATCACAGTACTAAAATTATAGTAATACATATAGCCGTTTCTTATTCGCATCGAATTTAAGCAAACTAAATGTCTACTTATGTCACGGCGTGCGCCCAAATCAATATCGCTCCTCTCTCACGCCGAAGCTCACTAGTCAGGCGACCTAGACGCACACTGCAGGTGTGCGAAGGATCAGGGCCGTCTAACTAGGCATGGCTGGTGAGCTATCAGCGCTAATCACTGCATGAAAAGAGGTGTATCTGTACTAGGAAACTCCCGTATACACCACTGATTTTCGGAAGTATCTACAAGTACCACTGACCGTATACATCAAATTCCACCAAGCAAGGAGACTTCCGGATTGATACCAATTTGGATGTATCTCGATGAGGAATCCTTCCATGGTACAGCCATTTGTTGCCATGGCAAATAATCCACTCAAGGATTTTGTCAGGAGACCTTTACACCTCAAGCTCCATTTGCATTTTACACCTTTGAACAACTCTGCTCTTCCCTATTGGTTTATTTCTCTCTACCTTGATTGTTTTAAACACTCCCAAAACCCTGACATCTATTGGGACATTACCCAGTCACTACGTTTTATTTAGCCCAACCCAAGCCCTCATAACTTAGTGACTTGATTGGTTATCGGGCACGTATGTAGATAGACCCTATCCACCGCCCCCATAACACACACACAATACTATACCATACATCCTTTAAAAAATGACAATAGAATTGATTTATTAAAGTCAATAAGATTTTTTTTATTAAAATCAAATCAAACACTAATAAATGTACAAAGCAAAGTAAGAATGAAGAAAAAAAACATAAAACATGTGCATTTATGAAGGTGCAATTAAATTGAAAGCAATACTAAAACAAAAACCAGTGGCATCCTCCTCATCAGACATCAGCTCCAGCATTGCAGTCTGACACAGCTCTCTCTCTGCATCTATTTGGACGACCCTACACCTGGACTCCAGCAACTGCAAAACACACCATACGTTAACCCCTAAAACACTCAGAAAAGTACCATACTTAATATATAGATGAATTTGTACACTTACTTATCTTTGTCGGTTTTTAGCCCCTGTCTTAATGGAGTCTCTTAGCTGAGACTTTCCTGGCCGTGACAAGGAGTATTTCCTCTGCAATGTCTCATAGTAAGTCCTGTAACATGCTGGATAAAAAAAATTATAAAAAATCAGATAAGTGACTAAAACAATTCAAATTATTAGAGGGACAAAAATAAAGGGACATGAAAATGAATAGAATAATAATTTCTGATTACCCTTTATACACTCAGGGTTTGCATCCGCAAAAGTCATCTTTAATTCCTCCAGCAGATATCAATTACTTCCTGATCATGAAGTAAACCTTTCTGTGTGGAAAGAGAGTCATGTCATTAATTACATTTAAAATGATTATGTAAAACCCCATACATAGCAGGTAAAGAAACAACATTCTTACCCAGTTTGTGGATCGTATTTATGTGGGTTGTTTCCTGAATTAGGGAGCTTCCTGTAACGTTGAATTAAAAGTGCTTTAATACATACATTTGTAAACATCGTATAATTCTGACGTGACAAACTGTTAATAAGTTGGATACCTACAACAATGCAAGTAACGAAAAGTAGATGTGTAGCTAAATGCTTATGCTAACCTGGCAAGGTATAATTTACTACTATATTGTCAGCTAACAAAGCTCAACTTACCGCAATGCCAACGTTATGCGCGCTCTCAGCTCTTCTATGCACATGGCTTGACTCTTCCTGTGGTCTTCTCTCATCAAACATGCGCTCAAGTGCATCAAGACGCTGGATAGCCTCTTTGAGAAGAGCAGTGTGTGCAGCTTGCTTCTCCTTCAAACTCTCAAGTTGAAGAGACAAAGGCACACCATGGCCAATCCCCCCACCCGGCTATGATAAGAAGGACAGCACCTCTTTCTGCTAGTCATTAACATACAAAAGGCCTTTACACCTCACAGCCATCACCTCTCACTGCTAGCTGTGAGGACTCCTAAAAAGTTTCACCAATTCCTGTATACATCCACATACTTGAGGTATCTGGCCGTTTCACAAAATTTCCTTTTGCATTCTACCTTTCCAAGCACTCTGCCTCAGACATCTGGCAAACTTAAAGTTTAGCGGAGATTTCCCATACCATATTTGTCCGGATACAGCTCTTTTCATGCAGTGAATGATCCAGAGCTTCTCTCTGCGCTATAAAACACAGCGGGGAGTATAGCTCGGGGTCTGTTGGGGCAACTGGATTTTAAAAAGCAGCGTGCGGTGGAGTTTACTAAGGAGAGTGGCACACGAGCGGGGCAAAGTGTGCACCCCAGAGACTTTAAAAAGGGGAATGCCGCCCTTTGAGCTCCGCGAGAGGACAGCGTGTGAACAAGCCTTTATAAGACTCCACTTTTATTTAAGTGCACTCACAATGATGAAAAAACCTTATGATTTTTTTAAATAATGAAAGTAAACAGGGTGCGCTAACTTGAGCGCGTCAGAAAATGAACCGAAACTCCATGTATAGTTGCCTCACAGACGTGAAAAATATATACTGTACTTATAAAAAGCAAAATGTCTGCTTTTATGGAAACTAATGAAAAAAGAGTTCAGACAATGTAATTAGAAAAGTGAATTATAAGCACATCCACGGCTGCGGAGATGACATGATCACCTTCATCACTAAAGCCGAAAAAAAAGAAATCATTAATTTATCAATGAATTATTAAGATGGTCAGAGTCAGTCTCCTTGTTGTTTTAGAAAAATGTTTGGAAAAGTATTTTTATTTATGTTATAAATAATAATCCTGCATTTTAGGTTTGTGATTCATGTAAACAACTCAGTTCAGATGTAAGGGTCTCTTTTCTGTGTGTTTTAGTGTGTGTATGGAGGGCGTCACCTGAGAGGTGTCAATAGGTCTTACATATTCATGAAACGTCATGGATTATTCAGTGAAACAGAGGCTCTGCTGACAAAAGTTAGGCACATCAGTCAGTCAGTCCAGAGGGTCTTAAAGTGGGCAGGGGTGATTCACACCGCTGATTCACACCTGGGGAGGGGTGAATTATTTGCATTTGAATGCCTGACATTGTAAAGCACACACAGTAACCCTAAAACATGATTATCTTCATCACTGCACTGTAAACCCTAATGCTCAAAGTAATTAAACACATTGAGTACTGTTAACTTAAATAATTGCAATCAGGTCAAATTAATAGACCTTTTTGAGTATTCAGAACTTTTTTGGCATTTATGAGTTTATAGAAATGACACTATTCAAGTTAGCTGAACAAATTTGGTATTTTAAGTAAGTACTTAAGTAATGTAAACTCTATAGAGCACTGGTGGCTCAGTAGTAGGTGTTTCCCCTGCCATGCGAAAGGCCCGGGCTCGATTCCGGGGCCGGATAGTTCTGTTTACTTAAAATTTCAAACCATTACTTTAAAAATTTTATGTAACTGATTACCTCAAATATTTTTAGTTTTGCCAACTTAATCGGGTTTACAGTGTACAGCTGAAATCAATGAAATCATGAATTTATCAATGCATTATTAAAATGGCCAGAGTCAGTCTCCTTGCTGTTTTTCCCCCCGACACATTCTGTAACGTTATGCGTGCGGCTGATCGCTGATTAGACTACGTAGTTGGGAGTCATCTCCCAACAGACCCCGAGCAACACTCCGCTTTGTATTTTATAGTGCAGGGAGAAGCCTGGGATCATTAGCGGCGAGAGCTCACCGGCCGTGCCCAATTCCGCGGCCCTGCTCCTTCGCGCACCAGCAGAAGGGGAGGCCGCCTAGCTAGTGGGCGAGGAGTGATACTGATTTGCCCGCACGCCCATCACAGGTGCACGCCGTGACAACTTGTAACACAATAACAATATTTCGAACATTATGCAGGTTGCCGTTTGGAGAAAACAGATAATAAAGAATAAACCATGCTGTTGGGTCAAAATAACCCAACCAGGTTTTCATTTGAAAATTACTCACTACATCTCATTTGATCCAACATGAGCAACCCAACAATGTGTTTAAAGTACCCGAAATAACCCAGAATTTTGACCCAGCACAAACAACCCAACAATGTGTTTACAGAAAAAACACACCATTTTTAGAGTCTTTTTTGAGTGCTAGTGAACTTGTTTTAATGTTCAACTTCAATGTTTTTTTACTCTTTATTGTACAGCAACTATCAATAGCTCTTGTTCAGATTTTTCATGCTTGTTGTATAAAATATACAAATGTGGAAATTACCATCACTGTAATATTTATTCGATACAACCTATTGTTTTGACTTTTTTATTACTTAATTACTTTGAAATGCGTCTGATTTATTTTGGCCACTGTCGTTTTGTCGCTTCGGTGAGCGCGGTGATAGACATTCCCCCTCTTCACACCTCTAAATAATGAGCTGCATAAATACCCCTTTCAGTCAGGTATTTGACAGAGGGATGTGCTACAAAAAAATAATTTGAGGACAAAAATATATTTCTTTGTAGTTTATTTAGAATAAATCAAAATTCACTTGCCTCAGGAACAATTCAAGATAAATAAAATGTGTAAAAACAGACATTCAGGGTAAAATGATGCAAACAAAAGCATTGTATGATACAAAAAACCCTACAAAAACATACATTCAGGGTAAAACTGCAATGGAAACAGAGCAAAAATAAACTGAAAACAGACAGACATTCATTGTAAAAAAATGACCCAAGATAATAAAAAATTTTTAAAAATCCTGAAACAGACATTCAAAGTAAAATGGTACAAACAGGAACAGTGCAACTGGAACTGGTCCATGCACTGGAACTGGTACATGGTCAGTACTTGTCCGTTTTGGTGCTACTTCCTGTGAGACATCACAAAGCTCAAAACTTTTTTGTCTCGTGTGTGTCCTGATACACCTGCTGTAAAACTAAAAGCATTTGATGAAAGGAACATAATACTGTCATGATTCACGCTGTCATTTTCTCCACATGCTCATGTTTTCCTTAGCCCATCATGTACCCTTTCCCATGTCGCTGTTTCCACCTGTCTGCACACCTGTCGCATTCCATGTCGATTACTTAAGCATGCACCATGCAAAATGTCTCAACGTTGTGGTACTGTAGTAGCAAGTGTAGGAGCAAGCATGCACGTCACTGAGCCATTTTTAGGGGGGGGGGGTTATACTCAGCCCCCCTAAAAATTCTCCATAAACTTGACACAAATTGGTGACCGCCCACGTCCCCTTTAAATTTCATATAAAATGGCAGCAGACTTCGGCTCCTCCCCATCTTTCAGCGCGGTCTTCAATTCGTCATTATGGAGCGAGGATTAAGCCAAGGTGTTTGTTTTTCAATAAATTGTTATATCTGCATCAGTGCAGTCCTTTCTCAGTTTATAAAATGTCAGGAGGGACTAATCAGTTAAAAAAAGTTTATGCTGTGTTCACCCCTCATCACACCAGCTGTTTCCTCTAGCAAAAACGAAGCCCTTAATATATACTCTATTAACCTATAATCTACTTTATAAAACAATCATGCTGACCTTATTTTAATTGGAAAACCTAACTGTCTATATAAGAGTTATGCACATAAATGATTAAAAATAGTGACAGACAGTATTCAATGCACTCATTTTAACTGCATAGCAGTGTGATTTACAGAGACAGAAAAATCCTTTTTTTTTGTAATAAATATTGTATTGTATTAAATAATGCCCCTGATCGTAAAATAGATTTATTAGCCTTAGAGTAGAGTAGAGTATTTTGGTCACATTGATTTAGAAAAAGTTTTTTCTTTCACTTTACAAAAGGTGCAGACATACTCCCCCAGAAAGTCATCGCCTCTTGCAATAATGCAGATCAAACATACTACACCAGACCATAAATAAAAAGGAATATTTAAGCATATACGCAAAATGTATTTCACTTAAATATTACAGACTAAAACAAGGAAAGTAGACGTGTGGTCCAAGAAGGAAACTGGTTTCATTATTTTACAAAATATGAATATATTCAGTAAATGTATGAATTACACTCAAAGTATCAAATCCAACTATGAAGTCTGATTTAATTGATATTATTAAACATTTTATTTGTTTCCATTTATGTTTATGGTTTGCTGGTGAAATACATTTTAGGCAGAGACATCTGCTCAGTCTTGTTCATTCTTTTTAAACTCCTCAATTCTGCCAATTCCTCCATCAGTGAAACCGGTTTGATAAGTTCACACCTATCATGAATGAAAGGTGAGAAGAGGGATTACAGTAACTGGGGGTCTGCATGTGTTCACCTCGGAGCGCACAGTCACGTTATATTCAACAAATAGACTAAAACAAAAACAAAATCATGTTTGCTTCAGCATGGGAGACAATATTGTTTTAGGCTAACTTTATTAAAGATTCTACACTTTTGAAATTCGTTGTTGTACTTCGACTTTTTGCACACGCTTGTGCATCTTTAAATTTGAACAGAAAATAATAATGGGCTGGTAGGCACGTTATATTTTCATGTAACTTAAACAGTTGAATGAAGTTAAATATACAGAATACATTAATAATTGCGTTTGCTTTACATTCTTTACATTTGAGCACTCTTCTTCATTGTATATACTACCATATCATATATGTGTGCCTAATACTGTTTTATTCATATTTTACATTACATGCAGTTTGTAATTTACTTACAATTGTACTTTTAAAATGTTACCTATACACAGGACTTTAGATGGGTAAACGAAATAGGAGTATGTTAGAGTGCTTGTGATACGCACAGGAAGACCTTTCTACTTGGAGATAGCGTGAGATTATTAATTAACAATTTAAATGGAAACAAAAGGAAACTGAAAACACAAAATAAACAGAGCTCCGCCGTCTCTACGCGAGAATGGACGGGCTCAGAAAACTAAAGCAAAAACTTGTATCCTCTCGGGGCTTATGCCCTTATTTGAGAGAGAGAGCGGGGGGGTTGTGCCACTAGTAAACTGAGCGCACACGCTGAACTGTTGCTTAGTCTGTCTGGCAGTCGCGTGTATAAATGGCCGCGCCGGTACCTGTTCCGAACTCCGCGTGGTAGCAGCCTGCGGATCTGCCCGTTCTGAACAGTTTAAGCGCGGCTGTGCCTCTCGCGCCACCCGCGTAGTTACAGATACTTTGTGTAATTCACATCTTTACTGAACATGTTCTGATTTTGTAAAATAATGACAACCATTCCCTTCCTAGACATTTTGTATGAACTGAAGCTCAGCACGTCTTCTTTTCTAGTTTTAATATGTAATATTTAAGTGAAATATATTTAGCGCATTTGCCTAAATATTCCTTTTTAAGGACAGGTGTATTACGAAGTAAAGACCTGTTGTTCAGTTAGTGTTAACTATGCGAATGTCCTGATTCGTGAATATGACAAAATATCTTCGTTAAAACGTAAAAATGTGTCGACATTGAGCACCATCAGAAGACACGAATGAACAAAAAAATCTATATTTTTTTGTAAATATTCTTATATGCACACACAGTGCTTCGGGCTTTTTATAATAATAAACAATGTTCTCTTGCTGTTTGTGTCCAGCATTTCATCCATTATTTGACCATGGCTGGAAATAATAGCTGGAATGTGGATTTTATGTGAATTTATGACTGAAATAAAGCTATTCATCGCCGTGCATGAACCCCAATTTGTCCGTAAACTTTCACTTTACAAAAGGCAGCGTTTTGATCAAAAGGCTGATAAACCCGTGTGACTTATCGATAAAAATGGCAGAAAGTCATTGCGTCTCGCAATAATCCAGATCAAACACAATACATATGTCCATAAATAAAAAGGAATATTTAAGCATATACGCGAAATACATTTCACTTATTATTTCACAATATTACAGATTAAAACAAGGAAAGATGTTCTGAGCTCCAGTACAATGTGTTGGCGAAATATATTTTAGGCAGAGACGTCTGCTCGGTCTTGTTAATTCTTTTTAAAACCCTCAATTCTGCCAATTCCCCCATCAGTGAAACCGGTTTGATAACGTCACACCTATTGTGAATGAAAGGTGAGAAGAGGGATTACAGTAACTGGGGTCTGCATGTGTTCACCTCGGAGCGCGTTGTTTTCTGCGAGAAGACTAAAACAAAAACAAAATGTTTGCTTCAGCATTGGAGACAATATTGTTTTAGGCTAACTTTTAATAAAAATTATACACTTTTGTATTCTTTGTTTTACTTCGTCTTTTTGCACACGTGTGTGCATCTTTAAATTCGAACAGAAAATAATGGGCTGATAGGCACGTTATTTTTTCATGTAACTTAAACAGTTGAATGAAGTTAAATATACACAATAAATTAATAATTGCGTTTGCTTTACATTTGATCACTTATGTGTAAATAGCTTTTTCGTTGTATATACTCCCATATAATGTGTGTCTAATACTGTTTTATTCATATTTTACATTACATGCAGTTTGTTTGTACTCTTGAAATATAACCTACATATCTACAGTATAAGCATGTTTAACTACTTCAGCGGTGAATGAGAAATGGCTTTTAGATAAAGACCTTATTTGATATGATTGTATTATTTCATTAATTATCTTATTAGAAATACAATTCTTATTCTCTATATTCTTGTCGAATATAGTCCTTCAGAGCAAGCACGGTGTCAGAAGATTCTGCTGAATCTCTTCTCACCTTTACACATTCAAGATATGTGTAAATTTATCAAACTGGGTGCGCTGTTGGCAAATACTGTAGGGGGTTTTAGATGAATTAACAAGACAGTGCGGACGTCTCTGCCTAAGTTTTATTTCCCCAGCAAATTAAATCAGACCTCATAGTTGGAGTTGATACGTTGAGTGTAATTCACGATTGACCTGTATATCAACTTGATAACTAGCGAATGCTTTAGTAAAGGGCTCTAAAACAGCGGCAATATGAATGACAATGGAATATTACAGAACATGCGAGTTGACGCCCATGCACCTTGACGCACATTAAAATGTTGGATTTGAATTAAAATGCCACACATTTCACACACACACACACACGTATAAATATATATTGGGCTTTTAAATAAAAACATTTTAACACATTAAGGATATTCGTGTTTAATTAAATTATTAAATCCTTGTGTTCCAGTGTTTATGCAGTAATTTGGTCATGTTCGCCCATGGGGTGACAATATAATGATTCTTTATTTATTATTATGCTTACTTACTCAGAGAGATTCAGTTTGATGCAGATTGGTACATGATCAAATGGTACCTTTACTACCATTTATTATATGAAGTGGTGCAGAAGTGTATAATAAGCCTGAAAAGATAAACACAAAAAAGATGGACAGCTATTTATTTAATTATCATTTTAAATATTTATCAACAACATTTATCGATCAATGCAGTATGTCTGCATTTTAATTGATAAATTGCATGCGTTTATCACCTTTTGATCAAAACGCTGCCCTTTGTAAAGTGAAACTGCGAGCCGCGGGTTTGAAATGAATTGTAGATTAATTTTAAAGCACGATTTAGGGCATCTCATTTCATCATTATAAACATAATTTATGAATTACACTCGAACGGGCGGTAGAGCTCTGATTAGACTATGTACAGTACTCAACATCTCGGAGCTCAAGCCTCATTAAAAAAAAAATGAATTAACAAATATGGTAAGTAAACAACAGCAGCACAAGTTTAGAAAAAATATTTAGACTCTAAATAGATGCCGAATTATTTTTTAAGGTGTGCCAGCTGGCACTATTCCTATATTGCTCTTTGTCCGGGTAAATCGTTCAGTGACAACCCCGTAAAATTCCATGTACTGAAAATAGGTAGTCTGAGAATTTATTTACAATAAGCTTTGTTGTATTGTTTTTACACAATCTATGATTTTACCTATGCTATTTTACAAATGGAATATTTTTTATGTTACACTCTTAAAACTGCTGGGTTATTTTATCTATTTATTATTATTTAGTAGATTGCCTGTTAGAAATAGCCCAAGTGAAATTAATCTGCTGTTATAACTACTGCAGAGATAGTTAATCAGCGGTAATTTTCAGTACTACTACTAATGATAATACTGAATGGAGAAAGTGCATTCAAAGAATAATCATTGAAAATAAAGTGAAGAATAAATACATATCAGTATTTAAAGTTCGACACGTTTATGAGCTCTGTCGCTTGTTATCAGTGGGCGCATAGGTTAGGGTTAGAGAGAGAATGCATGTTTGGCTTCAGTAGACACACAATACTTCAGATTGAAACACGACTGCCCCCTACAGGTAATGAACGGCATTTTCACAGCTTCCCACGAGCTGCCGCGAGAGATCCCTTTTCAAGAAACGTGCGTTCTTAATAGCCAGATCTGTATGCTGTTTTCTGGTTACATTTTTCTGATTGTACTTGAACATAGAAAAAAGTTTATACAGTAAACAGTGTGTGCGTGTGTGGGATCAGGAAGACTCATTCGAGTACTGATTCTGAACAAGCTAAATATGTGTTAAACATCTATGGGGGCTGGTCTAAATATATTGCATCCAAAACAAAACATCCAAACATTTTCAATAAGTACAAAAAAGGCCTTAATGTAGTGCTTGGTGTTGGTTTACTCAAAGTTTGTTTTTAAGCATTTGTACCTTTGGTGAAAGTTTGGTAGCATCCAGCTGATGGAAGATCCTCTGCAGTACCTCAAAGAATGTTTTCAGTTCCTGCGGTTCATTGCATACATTAGACCTATTAAGAACGCACATGCAGTAGCGATGTCTCCCAAGTCGTGAAGCACTTCAACCACTGGAGGGGTTGTGGCATCACCTCCTTTAACACTGATGCTGTAGATGGCAACATGTTCAAGATCCTCTCTGCAACATGGCCATCTGTATCCTATTGTTACACACAAAAAAAAAGCAAAAATGAAATCACTAGACAAATACAGAATTCCAAAGAGGCTGTTTGCATTTTTCCCTGTAAATGTTGTTTAGTATTTGATCACTAACTTTTGGTCCACACTGATTTCTCACAAACTTGAAAACGCTTTCCTAAGTACACCGGTGATCTGAGGCCATCTAATAGCAGCTTTATCTTATCATTTTTGAAGGCTAAATGGATATTGTGATATTCTGAAGAGCCCAACGGTACCGTTACTTCTGCTATATATACTTATCTACTTATATACTTTTTTACCAAATAATGGAAAGATATGCAGTGGACCGACCTGTGACACGTGGCTAAATCCGTTAGCTGGCTAACTTCAGTCTAAAACACTAGCCCTCTCTAAAACTACAGAAGCAGGCCAAAGTTAAATACTGGTGAAAAAAACGAATATCTGAGGTAAAATCTTACCTTTTTCGGGTGTTGACCTCCCTCGGTCAAAACGGACAGAACGTAACGCGCGCAGGCCGAGAGTCCATTAACTTAGCGCAGGTGTAGTTTGATTCATCTTGTTCTTCTGTTTCATTAGCGGTTCATGACCGCTGGCGTCTCGCTACTGCCCCCTGCTGTATGTATGAAATGTTGACTTAACATGAATGTTTCGTGTTTAGACAACGTATTAGGAATGTGTACCGTCAAGTTGAGAGAAAATTACGTTAACCTTAATCGAAAAAAACATTTTAAATCAACAAATACGATTATTATGAGTAAACTGAAAGTAATTATATTATGTAAAATGCACAACCTGCCTTGTTCGTTTTTTTTTTTGAGTGTATGGTATAAAAGCGAGAATACATGGAAGATTGTCATCCAATGTGTAAAATATAAAACAGAATCAATATAAAATCAGCTTTATTGGCCAACACAAACAATATTAACATTGTGTAATATGTAACAATATATACAATATGCACATTTGTAACAATATGATAATTTAACAATGAACAGCAAATAGGTTTTGAGAAAAAATTAATACCGAAAACAAAACATGAGACCAATCTCTCAGGGACACTTTCACAAAGTTACTTTCACATCACAGGAGTGTAAATGAGTGAGCTTGGCCCTCACTCTTTATTTAGGGGTCTGCGGGTTTATGGGCCCTGAAGTAGTTCTATCATGTCCTGACATTTGTGTATTTTTCTTACTTATGAACATATAAATGTCACCTCTTTCACCTAGTGCAAAGTAAATATCCAGGATTGAGGGAAGAGTGACACAGATGATCTTATACACAGAATGCACATTTCTGGCATATTGTAAATATGGCCGTGCAAACAGACATTCAGAGTAAAACAGTGGGACCAGGAACAGTGCACTATGAAGAAAGGGAGTTAGGTTTGTAAAAGCCCACTTTTACACCCTATACACAGTCATACATCTTTGTGCCTCTCTTGAAAAGCAGTTCTTGTTTAACTCAAGTGAACATCGCATACCTGGTATTTCCATGGTGTTTATAGCTGCTTACCATAAACCGATTTGCAATTTACACAGACCCTGTGACCAGCAGTGGTAACATTCCTGGCATCTGAGGTCAGTCCATGTGCTGGTTGTGTGCAGTCACAGGTGAAGCCTTATCGTGTGGTCAACTGCTTAAAAAAATAAAAGAAAACCATCCCGAATCCAGACCCCAGTCGTGGTCGAGGTTCCCATTACATAGTGATGTTCCGTCTGTATCTTGCCTGCTTGTTTGCTTTTGGTCTCTATAAAACAGGTGGCTGATCATTTTCATCGTCACAATGGTTTATAAAAAAGGAAAAAGAAACATAAGCATGATGCTAATAAAATTACTGTCAATAATAATGAATAACTATTGACCATGCATAAAGACAACACAAACTTTTGCAATGTTTAGGCAACAGGAGCTAAAATGTTTGTGCTTAATAACATTGTAGATAGCAGTGTAATAAGCTAACCAAAAACTGAACCAAATAGCTACCATAACATGAAGCTATCCAAAACGGGGTGAATATATTATAAACATTTACACCACAGCTGATACTGACAACACTCTGTAATCTACATACTATAAGGTATTAGCTGAGCCACCTGTGAGCTAACCTGTTTGTGCTAAGCTAAGTACATAAGGCAGTATGTTAGCATGATTTAGCAGTGTTATCTACATGCTAACCAAACCATGTAAGTGACATTAAATGACAATGTTTCACATAAACTGGCAAAAGCTTGGGAGAAAATTGGGAAAAATAAATTAATATTAGTTTTATATTATCAGAATAAGGATTATATTAGATTAAAAAACTTACCCATGGTAACAGCTTGCTGTATTCTCCGAGTCTCAGTGTTGTTCTGATGTAAATCTAAACTCCTCCCACTGTCCAGAATATTCTGTAGAGCTTCAGAAACCTGTACAGTGCCTAACATCTTCCACACGCAGGGAAATTTTCGGATCTACTGTGTGTGTGTGTGTGTGTGTGTTTGGGGGCATGGCCTTGTATGTAAATTACCCTGACTGTTTCCCTGTGAACAGCGTGTGGGCGTGTCCTGTCTCAGGTCATCATCAGTGAATGAAGTGTGCAGAAAGACTGTCTCTCTCCTTAGATTCATATGGATTACATAAACTGAGAACCTTTATTTTTGATTAAGCTTGCTACATTTATCTAAATGTAGACACTTTAAGATTTCTTTAGATATACAGTACATGTATAGATATATAGATACGGATATGTGTGTGTTCATTTTAGTTCATTTTAGTGACCCGTTTCAAAAAGATTTTCGGGGAGAATGAGACGGCAGAAAGCACACCCTGTTTATTTTTATTTTTATTTTACAAAAGCACAATGTTTTATTGATATGTGAGTGTACAAAGAAAGATGTAAATCAATACATTACACGTATGTGTATGGTTAAAAATTATGGAACATTTTAAGTTATTTTGACGGTTACCAAAAAAAAAAAATGCAAGTGTCCGGCGCCAAAACAGCTGACCACATGGTGCTGGTACGTTGGTAACCCTACTGGTATAATTGCTGGTCAAGCTGATAACTAGCTATGATGGTCTATGCTGTTTTTTTTCCCTTCAGTTTTAAGTGATTTTCATTGATTACGTAAAAAAAGTGCATTTATATAAAAGGTCTGTGTTGTGTTTTTAGACAACCCACAGATATTTAATAAATATTAAATAATGTATTTACATGTTTTTGGTAAATGGATTATTTTTGTCTCTTGTATGTAAATACATTTAAAGATAACACTACACAGTCCATGTATTTACATGCATTTTCAGTACTAGCTATTAAAATACAAGATAATGAGCTAAAATGGTAACCAATTTTAACTACCAAAACCTTGCTGGTGGCCCAGCATATAAATCATGCTTGCCTATGCTGGATTTTTCAGCATGCATGCTGGTCTTCCATCAGTTATGCAGGTTCACCAGCTAAACCAGCACCAGACCAGCACTAACTAGCAAGACCAATGCTGGTGGTAAGGTTTCATCAACGTAGATCTGCTGGTCTTCCATCAGTTATGGTGGTTCACCAGCTAAACCAGCATCAGACCAGCACTAACCAGTATTAACTAGCATAGACAAGCATATAAATCATGCTGGGTTATGCTGTTTTTTTCAGCAGGGAAATATACACTAAAATAATAATAATATTAATAATAATAATAATAATACATTTTATTTGTAACACACTTTTCCTTCATTAAATCTCAAAGTGCTAACATAAAAAAAAATAAAGATAAAAAAGGTATAAAACAATCAATTAAAACCAAATCAACAATTATGAACTTGCTTGAATAAAAAGGTCTTCAGGTTGGCTTTAAAAGAGTCCAGGCTCTGTATGGCTCTCAATTGGACAGGAAGACGATTCCAGAGCTGTGGGGCAACTGACCGAAAGGCTCGGTCCCCCATGGTACGGAGCCTGGTAAGTGGGGCTTTGAGGAGCATGCTTCCTGGACCTAAGGGTGCGGTTAGATGTTGTACAATGATCAGCTCTTGCAGATATGATGGTGCCTGACCAATAATACATTTATGGGTTAATAGTAGGATTTTATATTCAACCTAGGAAGAACCAGGAAGCCAGTGTAGTGATTGGAGGATGGGAGTGATGTGTTCAAATTTCCTGTTTTTTGTTAAAATTCTAGCGGCACTATTTTGGATGTATTGTAGTTTTGAATGTCCTTGACAGAAATCCCAAGAGTCCATTACAGTAGTCCAACCTTGATGATATGAAGGCATGAACAAGTTTCTCTGCATCTGAATGTGTTAGGCGGGGACGGAGTTTGGAGATATTTTTGGAGGTTTTACACAGGTGTTTTCCATGTTCGCTGAAAGTCAGCTGTGGGTCAAACCGAACCCCCAAGTTAGTGACTGTGGAGGACAGAGTGATAACCTGACCATAAAAAGTAAATTGAGATATGGGAGAGGAGAGGATCTGAGGTACCAACAAGGAGTGCCTCAGTTTTACTGCTGTTCAACCATAGAAAATTGTTGTTATTCATCCATGCCTTTATCTTCTCAAGGCATGCAGTAAGGTGCAAAAGGGCTTAAGAGGGGCTTGGAGCAGTTTTAATATAAAGCTGCGTGTTGTCGGCATAGCAGTGAAAAGACAGCCCATTTCTGCTGATGATGCACCCAAGTGGTAACATATGGTGAAAAGTATGGGACAGAGAACCGACCCCTGAGGAACACCACATGTGACATCAAGCAGCCTGGATTTACATCCTCCCAACATGACACATTCAGACCTGTCGGACAGGTAGGACTGGAACCACTGCAATGTAGTTTACAACAGACCAATAGTGTACTGGAGACGATCCAGGAGAATAGTATGATCCACTGTGTCGAAGGCTGCTGTCAAATCAAGAAGGATAAGAAGAGAAGGCGATCTTTCATCAGCTGTCATGAGTAGATCATTTGTCACCCTGAGCAGTGCTGTCTCCGTGCTATGGGCTAATCGAAAGACTGACTGAAAATTTTCAAATAAATTGTTGCACTTGAGCTGGTTCAAAAGTTGAAAGGCAACTGTCTTCTCTAGGACCTTTGATAGGAACGTGAGATTTGAGATAGGCCTGTAGTTTCCAAACACATCAAGGTCTAATGAGGGCTTCTTCAATGTCGGACGGATGACAGCAGTTTTCAGAGAGGGTGGAATTTAGCCAGTTTGTAGTGAGAGATTAACAAACTGTTATTAATGGACTGATAATGGAAATGAATGACTTGAGCAGAAATGTTGGAATGGGGTCCAATGTGCAAGATGATGGTCTCATTCCTCGCAGAGTTTCTTCAATGTGGCTGATGGAAGCCTCGGTGAAGTATGGGAGAGATGGCAAACTCCCAAGTAAGGAGTCAGAGACAAAGGGAGATTGGAGGAGAGGCTCAGAAATTGAAGAGCGGATCCTGTGAACTTTAGATCTAAAAAAGTCAATAAAGCTGTTGCATCGCTCCTCCGTGGCTTCAATGAAAGAAGACTGCTGTGGCAGTGTGGTGTTTATGGTGGGAAAAAGCTGCTTAGAGTTGCCTGGATTTTTATTGATTTGGTTAGAGTAAAATTTACGCTGCATAACCTTCAAGCACTTGAAATATGTTCTTTGATGTTCACGGAAAGCGAGCTTATAGACAATGAGTCCAGATTTTCTAGACTGGTGCTCCAAGGCGCGACCAGCCATTTTCATATGGCGTAGTTCCTGTGTGTACCAAGGAGCAGAGCATTTAAAACTTACTTCACGTGTCCTGATAGGAGCATGACGGTCAAGAGTACTGTTCAGGGAGTTGTTATAGTGTTCTACCAGTTCATCCACTGTCATGCCGACTGGGTAGGTGATTTGTATGATGTCTGCAGCCATGGAGGTTAGTTTCTAGTTTCGAAAAGCCATTTGGCGCTTGGATCTAGTAATAGGCAGTGAAAAAGTGAAGGCCATAGATATCACCATATGGCCCGACACCCAGGTCATAGACTTCTAAGCCTTTGATGTGGGCTGAGTCAGTAATGACAAGGTCTAGAGTGTGCCACTTAATGTGTGTGGGGACAATCATGTGCTGCTGGAGGCCAAGACAGTCGAGCAGACTCAGAAATTCTGTTGATAACTGACAAGAGGGATCGTTGTTGTTATTGTTGGAGACCTAAATGAATATTTACATCTCCAACAATAACTATATTTGTTGGCATGGAAGAGAATGATGTAAGTAAGTCATGTATTTCAGGGAGGAATGAGGAGTGAGGTATATAAGCAGCACTGTCATTGAATATGGAGGTTCACATTTGAAGGCTAAACATTCCATAGAGATAAAGTCAGGTAGTGGCAAGGGAGAAAGTTTCAAATCATCCCGATGAATAACCGTCAAGCCGCCTCCATGCCCAGTGCAGTGGGCTTTCTCCAAGTAACAGTAGCCCTGAGGACAGGCTTCATTGAGTGATGAATAATCTCCTGTTTTATGCCAAGTTTCAATCAAGCACATGAAATCCAGACTTTTATCCAAGATGTGATCATGTAAGAGAAATTATTTATTAAGCGATTGTGTATTTAGTATTTCCATAGTGGCAGGAGACAGATCTATTGGTGCATGTCTCTGTAAGCTCTGCAATAAACTCTAATCCACTCCACAGTTTTCATTCCGCCCAGAACTAGAGGATCTCAGGGGGAGGCGGGGCGGGTGGCAGCTAGGTGCGCCAGTGTTCTGATGACGCCCCTCAGGTATGACACATGCTGCTGCAGACCAGACGGATGGAATTTTATCAGTGCCATGCTGGAGATAGACAAACTTTTTTCGGGAGCTTCTATGGATGTACCGTGGTCGACGGAGAAGTCCGAGCTGTCTTATGACTGGGATGCAGGCTGGAGGTAGCCGCCAGCTAAGACTAAACAGCTGAGAGACAGAGTATTTGAAGGTAATGCCGGGCGCCATTAAACTTCGCCCAATGGCGGTTGTGGCTACTTGGTCGGTGTTAGAAACGTCTGTGTCTTCTCCCCTCCTCCATACGTAGCTGTATGTCATTTACTTTATATACAGCATATATGAATGTATGAATGTACAAAATCCATAGTTATTTTTGTCAAATTCCTTCACTGACTGCATGAGCACTTGTAAGGATACTTTGTAGAGTTATATTGCCATCTACTGGGGATTTAGCCTTGCAGCATTCCTTGCACTCCCTTGTTGTAAATTTTGTTTTAAGCAAATGTACCAAATGTTAATAATTTATGCTTGTTGTGTGATGGGTGGAGTCGAGTTTTTATACAGGTATCATACCTCCATTCAAGAAGAAAAAAATGTCTTTTCATCTTTGGAAACTTTTGGAGGAAAACTTTTGGAGGGCCTAAAAATGGTCAATACTTGAATCCAGGGATGATCAGTGGTCAACAGTGGAATTGCAGAACTTTTAGTGGCCTGATGTAGCTTGATGAGATCTAATCGTGATAACTTTGTCAAACTTTACCAGCCAGAGAAAAAGCATGTAAATCCTGTCCAGCTGGACAGACTCTACTAAAAAATTATACAATCACAATAATATATATTGTGATTGTATATTTTTTTTATTGTCAAAAAAAAAATACCGTTCACCCCAATCATGGTCTATTCACCCTTCTCAGAGTGCCCACATAAACAGATTGAAAAATAGCAAAGACATAAATAGTTCATGTCCAAGTTCGTAAACCCCAATATAAGTACACAAAAAAAGGTATATACAAAAATTAGATCCCTACGGTCACTCCTAAACTCGTGCCTTTCCTCTTCCCTCCTGCCTATCAAAACGTCTTCCTCCTCTCCTTCTTTGACCAACCAAGATGAGACCATGATTAATGAAGTAATGTGCTGGTTAATGTCAAAAAGCATTCTGGGAAAGCATATATTACAAGAGTACTACTTCAAGTTTTGTTATGCTGGGAATTTGTCTATTTCTCTGTTGAATTCCCTAAAGATTCAGGCAATATCCTGTGTTCTATGCAATAACAGGGTGGTTTGGGAGTATCTACAGGACAGATCATCCACTTTACTGTTCTTTGGTCAGGGATGGTAACACACAATGAACAATGAACTTCATTCTGATTTTATGTATTCCATTTTATTGTGGCCCCCATATATGATGAAAGCGTTTTGAGCACCATTTCTTAAATGTCATTCTTACAGCCAGCTATTCACAACTGCACACAACTTTTTTAGATGTCAATATTTAGGACATGAAGACAACTGGGTGAAATTTGGGTAGGTCACTGACTCTTTGACATATGACGTATGACGTAATTCTCCAAATCTTGTTTCAGATATGTCAGCTTCAACAATGGAGAGTCTAGATGGTTTTAATTGTTTGTTAAATGCTTCCTGTGCCATCACAATGGCACTTCACTTGTTTGGTCATCCCTATTGGTAGACTGGTGAGAGGTTCAGATATTTACCTTAAGTTTCTGATAAGACATCAGTAGAAATTAGTAGTATGAAACCTAGGAAACATTGTAGTTCCTTTATTGTTCTTGGTGTGAGCCAGTCTTTTATTGCTGATATTTTGTCCTGGTCCATCAGCACTTCATCTTGACCTGTAATATAGTCCAGGAATGCCACCTTCGTGATGTAAAATTCACACTGGAGTTATATTGCCATCTACTGGTGATTTACACTTACATAATTGCTTGCACTTTGTTGTGAATCTGTAATGTATCATTTTAAGAATATGTACTGATCATCCCATATGTGTAACCACGTTATTAAGCATAAAACATGTCAGCCCCTCTTCTCTAAATCTGTGCCACAGCCTCCCTGGTTATTTCATTTACGTCCCTCTCATTATGTTAGGTTATTCTATGTGTCTCTGATCCCAATGAAGGCCAGAGGACTTCAACATCACAAGCAGTATTGTCTCTTGCTCAACAGCAGCAGGAAAACCCTTTTATTACCTCTTTGAATGACAGATCCAGGTCTGGCAATTATCTGTGTCAGGACCTGGCTCCCAAAGCCACGACAAAAAAGCACAAATAGAAAAATTATTTAACTGATTTATCAACACCATCAGGAATAAGGGTGTAAGTGTTTCTGGGGATGTGTGTTTGTGTATGAGTGAGTGAAGCATGAAATAACGCATTGCTGAATGGGTTGAAGACAACTACGTAACAATGAAAAGGAAAAGGGGGAGAGAGAATAGAGCGCAATGGCTGAAAAAGAATGGGGATTAATATTCTAAGGGAAGTACATACAACAGGAAATATAGCCTTATACACTTTCCAATGCAATTCTGAAAAAGAGGAAATATGCTATTGAATAATGGACTGAAATATAATGGATAGAGAAAAGAATATTTTGTGTTTTAAAACAAACTGATAAAACTGTGCCTTTCTTCATTTCAGAAGGCAAAGCAACAAATGTGATTTTTTTAAAGGATGATTCTATTCTATACACACTCGTAACGAGGGAAATAGAGTACGGCTCCTTTAAGGGCGGAGCGTTAGATGTGTGCTCAGACCAGCGATACCTGCGTAACGAGACTCGCTTGTGTGTGATTTTTCCTGCATTACTTTCTTTGTTTTGATGCTCAACGTGTTACTTTTGTTATCTCTTTGTTATTTTTGTTATAAACCATTGACGCTGTGAACAGAGGAAATAAAGCGCTGAAACCTGTGAAATACCACCTGCGTGAGCGTTTGCTATTTTTCTCCTGTTAAGCTGAGTCAGACGAGCTATCCGTTACTACTTCCCGGACTCGCAAGCGTTACAAGTGGCGCCCGAACATCTTATCTCTGGCTTCAGATGGTTGTTGTGATCTGTATGGATGTATTGATTTGGGAAAGAAAACGCCGAAACTACCGCAAATCTCCAGCCGATGTGTGTGAGCTCGTGTGACTGCGAGCGCAACACGTGTGTGCAATACAAGCACGCAGCGGACATTTTGTGTGGTAAAGGCGAGTAATTTATTTTCTAATTCCTACGGATTCCTGCTGACACGATAACTTTCTGAATTTACTGTGCAGTGCGGACTGTGGTATCTTTATGACAATTGGATTATTTCCTAGTTGTGAACTGTGAGTATGCAGGTGCTTCAGCGTAGTTCTGCACATTTCTACATTCACGGGGATTCAATAAGATCGATTAGGATTGTTGAACTGGATTTACCTTCCGGTTGTACTGACACACATTCTGAGTCTGCAACAGGACATGTGGCGGGCAGGACTCAAAGCTCTCTTGATTGGAGCAACACAACCAGAACTTTGGCTTCTGTGCTCCATCAATCTAGACTGGAGCCTCCAGTATTTATGAATGATGGGAAAATTCAGCCTGACGACTGGCTTCGGCTGGTTGATACCTATAGAACTTCTTTTGGGTTTAGCGATGCTCAGATCTTATTTGAACTGCCATGTTTCTTAGCTAAAGAGCC
>JAAGKR010008001.1:0-33541 GCA_011419295.1 Clarias macrocephalus | reverse complement strand
AGAGAGAGAGAGAGAGAGAGAGAGAGAGACAGAGAGAGAGAGAGACAGAGAGAGAGAGAGAGAGACAGAGAGAGAGGGAGAGAGAGAGAGAGACAGAGAGAGAGAGAGAGAGAGAGAGAGAGAGAGAGAGAGACAGAGAGAGAGAGAGAGAGAGAGAGACAGAGAGAGAGAGACAGAGAGAGAGAGAGAGAGAGAGGGAGAGAGACGGAGAGGGAGAGAGCGCGAGGGTGTACAGCTGCTCTAATGGAAGAAACTGATGGAGGAGAGAGAGCAAGCTACATTTCATTCAAACAGACAACACAATGTGTGTGTGTGTGTGTGTGTGTGTGTGTGTGTGTGTGTGTGTGTGTGTGTAAAACCCTAGAATAAAGGATACTTGCACAGCGTCTCCAACATCACCGGCAGGTCGAGGTGAAGGAAACCGAGTCGAGGAACAAAGTTAGTGAGACTCACTGTGGAGAAACACACCACGACTGTAATAACACAGCTCAAATATTACACACACACACACACACACACACACACACACACACACACACACACACACACACACACACACACACACAGGAGGATGTTTTAGAGACGAGTAACTGACCCGAGTACTGCAGGTGTGACATGTAGCCCACAAACAGCATGTCGGCCTGCGGGGGGTGCTGCACCCGGATCAGCCGCGTCTGGTTCTCCAGTGACGGGATCACGCACACGCTGGGAGACACGCCCGTCCTGCAGTCCGAGTTACTGCGACACGTGTGACCTGCCTGGATCGTCTTCCGAACGGGTAGACATGCAAACTGTGTCTGAGGGAGGGAGAGAGAGAGAGAGAGAGAGAGAGAGAGACAGAGAGAGAGAGAGAGAGAGAGAGAGAGACAGGGAGAGAGAGAGACAGAGAGCAGTGAAATGTGTGTGTGTGTGTGTATATAAAATGTGTTCATGTCAAACTGGGACTAAGTGTGGCCTTAACTTTTTCACCGAGTATCTATCGTCCCCTACGTACGAACGAGTTCCGTTGCCGGGAGTAAGTAAGTCGGATTTGTTCTTAAGTCCGACAACGTGAGTCTTATACGTCTTTGATACGAATATACAACTTAACGCAAACCGATTCACTGGACTAAATCTCTGTCCTCTTTCCCCACACTGCCATCATGTGGCCATAAACCGTAACTGCACCTACGGAAATGAATCAAACCCTGAGACCCACACAGTGTCGTCTTTGTGCTTTTAAACCACGAGTTGAATCTCAGACGCCATCATGTCTCAGAGCTGTTGAACTGTACTGGACTGTGAACTCAACATGAGGATCTGCAGAACGCAGGATTATTCGACCTCAGGACGGATTTACAGACATCCGGACTGATTTATTGAAACTACTCATTTCTCATTTCTCCCAAACACACACAATATACCGGACTTTAGACATTTTTTAATATCTTTTTAAATATGAATATCTGGTGCACTGCAGTGTCCATGTTTTGTACAATACACGTGAGCCACTTCCACGATTTATTCGCATCTGTGTATGTTCATAGAACCGCAGTCCGCTCGTATCTGTGGAAATTCACATGTTTGTAAGTCGAGGACAACCTATATATTAAATTATCTGTGTGTGTGTGTGTGTGTGTGTGTGTGTGTGTGTGTGTGGGGTCTCACCTGTTTGTTAGTGCTCTCAGTGCTGTAGGAGAAGCAGAGGTCGCTCAGGCTGTTGTTGCTGCAGCACTCCATCGTTCCGTCCAGACGCTTGAACTCTAACAGAGGAAGATGAAGATGAGGAAGAGGAATGTTCCGGGTCGTTTCTGAAACATTCACTCATTTCATACGACGCAAAGGCTTTAAGCACATTCAACTAACTACTGTAGAGCGAGAAGTAAAGAAACACTATAAAAAGTGATTAAACAGGAATTAATGAAACAAAGTCAATAATTTGTGTGATGAGCCTTTGCTTAAGATATTATTAAGTCTCAGTGTGTGTGTGTGTGTGTGTGTGTGTGTGTGTGTGTGTGTGTGTGTGTGTGTGTGTGTGTGTGCGCTGCTTCTGCTCCGCTCTCTGCCATCTATCAGATAATTTTCTATATCTGATTCCAAAAGGTAAATTTTAGTGTGAAAGACAAACAAACATAAATGTAAATATGTAGTACTGATATCAGAGGAGTGTAAATGCTCTATTATAATTAACGCAAACTTAATTCACTTCTGTTTAAATAATGTACATTTCCAAGCAGATATAATAATAATAATAATAATAATAAATACATTTAAGGATTCTTAATTACTCTAAACAGAATGTGATAATATGCGGGTGGTGCCGGTGGTGCCGGTGGTGCCGCACCTCTGCCGGCGGCGTGGTGGAGCTGCAGCGTGTGCTGGTGGACGCAGTAGCCTCCCTGGGGCCGGTGAGAGAGCTGCTGGATGCAGGCGTGCCAGTCGTCCACCCCGCTCACCTCACACTCCTCCAGCCGCGTCACCAGATCTCCAACAAACAGACCGCGAGGGCCACTCGCCGGAGAACCCTGCAGAGAGAGAGAGCCGCGCCTCAGACGAGTCGAGTCGAGTAAAGTCGAGTGGAGTAAAGTAAGAAGTGACACTGACAGTCTCATGCACCCCATGACCCCATGACCCCATGACCCCAGCTCTGACCTCCAGGACCTCGGTGACGAGCGCTCCGGCTCCGGTGTAGTAGAACGGGAAGAGGAGGAGCGGCAGCAGGAGGAGGAAACACACCGCCGCCACACACAGCATGAAGTTGTGCCACACACCTACACACACACACACACACGCGCGCACGCACGCACGCACACACAGACCATTATAACAGATTTCAGTCTCGTAAACGCATCTGACTATCAGCACTGACACGGATTTCTTGTATTTAAACTTTGTATTTATTCCCTGAGCTTTTAAATAAAACATTTAAATGAACTCTAAAGCACACCGCTGTCTCCACCTAGTGGTGATTCTGCAGAATGCATGCAAGCATGTGAAATACAGTAACGTAATGTGTGTCTGCGCATACACACCTGCGCAGAATATTCGCAGCTGCTGGACGGGCGAGATGAGGTTCAGGTGAGTGGTGAAGAGATCCACGAACGCTCCGGGGTAAATGACGAACAGGAACATGCCGAAGCCGTTCAGCCTCACCTGCTCCCTGAGACGCAAACAGGACACACGCAGGTCAGGAGCTGTGCTAATGAGCCGTAATGGAGTTTTTACTCCTCTATATTCACTTGTACACTTCATTATCACGTCCAGAGCAAAAGAAATAATAACCCTGTGTGTTCTACACTCGAACTGAATCACTGACTCTACTCCTGAGGTTTAACATTAAATGGGTTTGTGCCAGAAACATGAGTTGGTAGAGATGGCATCAATTCAATAAAGTCAAAAATGTACATAAATACACAAAAGTTATCATATCAATCATTTAACTATAAATCAATATAAATATTTATCATTTAATCATAAAGACTTTGTCTAATTATTTTAAGGGAGAAAGAAAACATGCCAGAATAATGACAATCACATCTCTTTAGAGCTTTAATATTACTATTGTGTACTATTGTGAGTGTTTTTTGTGTTCTTTAGTTTTAAATATATATTTGATATCCTAAAAATGAATATAATATATACTGTATGTATGTGTGTGTTGAGCTTACAATTAACATAAAATAAACAAGTATTACTACTGTAATTAAATAATATATTATGAAAATGCATTAATAAAACTTAATATTAAATCTTTTTTTTTTTTTACAAATTGCATATATTTTAAATAAGAAAAAGTATATTTTATAAGAAAAACACAAGTTTACCTTACATTAAATAAATAATTTTGAAAAATCAAAAGTAGTAGTAGTTTCGTTTTATAAAACTTGACTGGATACCAATTGGATCCGTTGTGCAGAGTAACACACACACACACACACACACACACACACACACACACACACACACACACACACACACACACACACACACACACACACAGGAAATAAATAAACCAGAGGAGTCACACATCCATTCATAAGGTTGTTACCTCAGTGCTGCCACCCCGTGGCCAAACTCGTGTATAACTCCACTGAGCAGAATAGCAATAAAGAAGTAGGCCAGCTGACTGACAGGCAGATTCACTCCTGGAACCTGACACCAGAAACACAAAAGGGGAGACGGAATGAGCAGCTGAGAGATAAACGTACAGACCTCCGTGTTCACACCTCCCACACTGCGCTGTTTTTACTGAACACACTGCCGGGTGATACACTAATGCAGGATACTCATTCATTACAAACCTAAGACTAATAATATAATAATAATAATAATAATAATACTAATACGAGAGAGTATCAAAAGGTTTTGAGAGTCACGCACCATAGATTTGCTCACTATTGCCCTCGGATGCCTTAAAACCTGGCTGTAGACTTCGTTATTGACGGTCCGGCCCCTGGGGGCGATTCTCGATACACAACGCCATGAATAACTAAAAAGCCGCTGAGCGTGCTCTCGGCTGAGCTGCGACCTGCCTCGCCTTTTTTGATCGTGGAGATTACGAGCTCTTCCACTGTAAAGATTGTCGCTTCGTCTCAGGGTCGTACCCGTACACCCAGGTTTCGTCATCGGTAATAATCCTCGACATGAAGGACGGGTCATTTACGGCACCCTGACGGAGTTCCTGGGGTTAATAATGATAAAAATCCCACATTTTCGTAACTAATTTCCAAATGTAACTTTAAAGTAATGTGAGTTTGATAATTAAAGCTTGTGTCACACAGGAATAAAATAAACTGCAGGGCAAAAGGTGGCGCTATGTAATAATTCGTATCAGAGGTAAAAAGCAAGTGTGTCTTTAGTCCTGAGTTCTTTCATTAAACTATTTTCTGCCAAGTGATTTTTTTTTCTTAATGTTTCATGTGAGTAAGGCCTATCGCTCCATATCACCATAATAACAGGTAAAAAAACATAAAATGCTACGGCACCATGTTGTAACTCACCACCACCTGCAGGACCTGCTCATGGGAACCGTCCGGAGTGTCGGCCATCATGTGAGCCAGAGTCTGTAGCAGAGTGCGTCCGAGCAGCAGCACCGAGCCGAACATGGCCACCACGCCAAACACCATCCCCGCGCTGAACCTGACACACACACACACACACACACACACACACACACACACACTTTAACCTGTTCTCTTAGCAACACAGCACACAAACATCATACTGAATTTAAAGGTGCAGTTTGTTTATTAGCTGATGATTAACAGGATTATTAAAAAGCCCCATATGGATGGGATTTGGAAACACCAATCAGCCTGGAGTGCAGGAGGAAACCAGAGTACCACAGGGAGAAGATGCAAACTCATCACACACACAAACACACACACACAGGACTGGAGGTGAGACCCAAACCGTCCAGCTCTGTATGTGTGAGGCCAAATCAGTCAATGTAAAACACCTGCGTATCTTCACTCTATAACGCTCCTCTCTTATCCATTCCTCTACGTATAAAGTTCCTGAAATATAACGATCAAGGCTGAAGGATGCTGGATCGAGGAACTAAAGGAATGCAGCCAGAGTTCATTAACAGTTATTTTGTAATTCACCTCACAGACAGAAGAGGGCACTTTAAACATCACACACCGCTGCTTTAATCCAGTTTATTTAAAGATTAAAGCCAGGGACAAGTCGTGAGGGGTCGTACCATATGTACAGGAAGTGTGGGTTGAGACGTGCACATCTGGCGAACAGCGAGTTGAAGAGGCCGGTGTGCCAGCGCACGTGGAAGGGCGCCAGAGACACGCCGCTGGAGGACAGCCACGTCTCGTACCGGATCTTCAGAGAGCTGGACGACTGCAGCGCACACACACACACACACACACACACACACACACACACACACCTCCTTATGTAATGATGTCAGTTTTAGATACTAATAGACCCACGTGCATAAGTTCGTACCCCCCCCCCCTTGTCGTTTATAATAGAGAGAAATTAAAATACATCTATCAAGAAAGCCAGACACCAGACTGGAAGAGATTTTTGGGTCAAGAGCTGCTGCTTATTTTTGCTCTAATCTGTCTGTTAATGAAAGTAACTGACATAAGAACTGACAATGAATTAACAAAAGAAAAATCATCATAAACGCTTGTTTGTAATAAAATAATCAACAACAAGCATAAAACATGTATTAAGGATTTATTTTTACACCAAACACCACATTAAATCCATTAAAAACCCAGAATCAGCTATTATAAAGCGAACATGACAGTGAGGGTTGGGTTCAGTCCCAAACGGCGCCATGCTCCCTTCATCCGGGAACTCTACACCCCGCCTCCTGCGCCCTAGAAAGTGCACTCCACCTCCAACAGGAAGCAGTTTGGGATTCGGCCATGATTTTCTTACCCTGAGCAGAGTGTCCATGAGATAAACCGAACACCATCCTCCCATCACCAACACCACCACGGACACCGGGATCATCGCCGCCGCTGCAGCCGAGTGCGCTTCACCGATCAGCGAGAAGGAACTCAGCGCCACACATCCGTCAACAAACCATACACTGCACGGCACGGCTTCCGGGTCTGCGCAATGACGTCACAGCTCCAAAAGACGCAGGGCGCAGCGTCAAACCGGAATCACTGGATCAGTCCGGCTAGTGGATCACCGAGAGATCGAATTTTCTCTTTTCCTGAAACACGACCCCTAATTCATAATATTGCGCGGATTTTAACACATTTATATAGAGAATATGCAGAAATGTGTGGGTCATTTACCATATTAGTGTCAAATGTCAAGTCACTGTTAAAATGACAGTAATTTTAAGATTCCATAAAATAATGTAAAAAAGCTTTTATGAGAAAAGACATATTGAATAATGTTTGTTCCAGCCAGAAAAGTCATAAAAATGAAAGGAGGTAAAAACCAGCAGTTCATATCCTGTTGTATTTAATTAAATAGGTGATAACAATGTATTTAATAGGCCTAGTGGTTAGCACTGTTGCCCCGCACCTCCAGGGTCGAGGGTCCGATTCCTACCCCGGGTTTGTGTGTGTGGAGTTCACATGTTCTCCCCGTGCGTGGTGGGGTCCCTTCTGCTGGTTATCTGGTTTCCTCCCACAGTCCAAATACATGCAGATTAGCCTAATTGCTGTTCCCAAACTGCCCTGCAGTGAGTGAGTGAGTGTGTGTGTGTGTGTGTGTGTGTGTGTGTGTGTGTGTGTGTGTGTGTGTACCCTGTTTGGCACCCCGTCCAGGGTGTACCTCTGCCCTAACTCACCCCCACGACCCTGGATACAGAATAAAGCTGTACGGATGGTGAGTGAGTGAGTGAACCTAAAAATTCCCCGAAAGTGGCCGTGAGCTTCGGAAGTCAACAAGGGAAAAAAATTGGAGAAATTTTAACTGTACCCGAAGGGAAGCACCTAAAGAAAAAAACAAAAATATAACACAACTGATTTTTACACATACCAACAGTAGGAGTGCACTGGAATCTTTTGTGCAGAAGCTCTTTGTGTCAGTGATAAAGAAAGAAAGAAAACGAAGGTAGAATAAACATATAATACAGGAGTACTAAGTAGAATGATTTAAGCTATCAGACTATAACACACTATATACTATAACCATAACCATAATGCCATTATACCATAATGCCATCTAGGCTATGCCTCTGATGCTCCTTTTGTCCAGTATATTTATTGTGAACTGCACAGTTTCCTGCTAAATAAATTTATTGTACTATAATTATGATTATAGTAGTAATAATAATAATCATTATTATTATTATAAAAATGTAATAAAAAATAACTAGTGAGTAAGGATAACTATTGATTCCTTACTTAGACTAACCCACGTGTAGTCAATAATAACACTGGAACACGGCCAATGTCTTGTGTTTGAAGTTCCGAATCTCCATCTTTTTAACCCTGTTGTTTAGTTACGTATGTATACCTTATTCTTTGCATATGTGAAAATTCTCCAGAATGCTGCGTTCAGCATGACATGAATTCTAAGAAAGTTAAGGCAAAAAGAGCTCATGCCTAAAAAAATAAATAAAAAAAAAGAAAGAAAGAAAGAAAAAAAGAGACTCTAATGAGACGTAACTCGGTGGCAGCAAGAAAGGATCAACAGCAGGATTAGATCATGTGTGTGATTGACGGAGGGATGAAAGATCACATTTATTCATTCTACTATTCTACTTGATCTATTACAACTGCTTTGATCTCAATACAATTCAATTCGATTTGTATAGCGCTTTTATGAGTGTATGTGTAATGTGTATGAATCAAAATGATTACATGATTTATTCACGCAGTTAATGCATTGGAGCAGCAACAGCAGATACAGGTCTTCAGTTAATCTGGCATGGTTGCTGGCACCAGATGATCTGGTTTGAGTATCTGCAGATCTCCTGGTGGCAGCAGCCTTTCCTAATACCCGTTCCTAATAAAGTCGACAGTGAGTATAGATTAGAACAAAATCTAAATCATGGCACTCTTTGCACTTGTGGCATGATATCTATTTTCACAATTTGATATAATTTTAGAGCTTATATGGAAATAAACTCCAGAGGGTTTGAAAAAATGATGCATTTGTTGATATAAATATGTAAGAAGGAGTGGATTTGAGGTCATGTAAGGCTGCAAATCTAGAGAAACAGTGAAAGCGGGTTCAGTAGCACATTTATCAGTTGTTTGCATGAAGCAAATCATGGATTTTACTGACAAGGATGTTTGTAAGTCTTAGAGAAGAAATGCCTACAAGACCTGCTGATTGGCTGGAAGGTGGATGTAGGTGTAACAGTGTGAGCGGTGTGCGTGTGGAGCGCTCAGGTGAGCAGGAAGTTCGGCATGTGCCAGGGAACGGCAGAGAGCTCAGGTGTGGATTTGCATAGCGCTCCTGTCTCCATGGGACGCTTTGCCCTGAGAGCTCAGAAGTCGCGCAGCTCGCTGACGGAGAGGAACGCAAGCTGAGGAGCGCGTCTTCATCGTGCCATCGTTAGGTAAGAGAGCTCAAGAAGGAAGGAAATGAAACTGGAGTGAAGAGGTCATGAATAGACGTAAATCGATTGATAAAGGGAACGGAGATTAGAGATAAACTGGGTCGGTTGGTGTGTGGTGTTTTACAATGTTCTGGAATAATCTTCCAGTACAGGTGTGACATTACGCTTAAGGCGCGCAGGTGTTCTCTGGCTCAGGTGCAAATCACAGGTTCATACCAATGAGGTCATTCTAATAGGCTAACGGTCTACATTTCTTTAGCAGTCATCAGTAACATGACCAGGTGTGTTACGGTATGTCTTCAACACGGAGAAGCAGGTGAAGTAGCAGCTATAACACAAGTGACAGCAGGAACGAGCTCGCTTTAAATGTAACTATGAATTAACTAAGAAAAAATCGAAAATTTTAAGAGTCACTCAGCTTTAGGTACCGTTCTGTTAACCATGTAGAAGTCCAAGTGAATAAAGATGACAATGTGTGTGTGTGTGTGTGTGTGTGTGTGTGTGTGTGTGTGTGTGTGTGTGTGTGTGTGTGTGTGTGTGTGGAACACCTGTGTGTAAAATGTCATTTTGTAAAGGTGAAGAAATGCAAATGCAGCGTTAGTTGCTTCATCCTGTGCGCTTCATTCAAGTGCTGATAATTTGGTTGTGAACAAACAACATTTTCTACTGTATATAATTGTTGTAGTTGTTGTTTTTACTCACCACACCACCGTATAACATTCACTCTAACTCCATTCCCTTAAATCTTATTTAGAAAAATGAAACGCAGGTCTTGAGACAATATAAAGTTTAAGATGTTAAGTTACATTAATCTGTAACGGTATCAGCACTAACCCTTTTAAAACCTCAGCTCGGTTCCAAAATCGCTGCAGATCCCGGCGGTACCGGTGCCACTGGGAATGGCTTGTCATGTCAAACCCTGCACCAATCAGATGTTTGATTCACTGAAGCTTAAACTGGGCCGTGCGCTGAATAAGGAGCGAGTTTTAACCCTGATACAGGATAATAAGAAAGAAAGAGACGGCGGCTCTCACAGACCCGCAGACATCACTGCATGTAAACCTCGAAACGATGTTGGGGTGCCATTACTTACGAAACAGTTGGCTCTGTCTGTGCCGTTCTATGCATTCATCTCACATACTGAGGTGAAATTCTCATCTGCTGCCATCAAGTTCTTGATGTAGGTTAAACTTTGCTAAATTAAGCCAGATAATTTGAGCTTGATCCACTTTGAACTTGAGTTTAATTCCCGAAGGCTGTTTCACACTTTTGATGTGTTTGTTTGTTTTGCCACCATAAGTGCAACCAAAAATCCGTTTCAATCCGGACAAACACATGCACCTGTACACTGGATTAAACCTCAGGGTTTTATGTTTGATGGTGAACAGGTCCATTGTGTAGTGCGTATCTCAGTATGCTGTACTGTATATAGGACGAGTGTGTGTGTGTGTGTGTGTGTGTGTGTGTGTGTGTGTGTGTGTGTGTGTGTGTGTGTGTGTGTGTGTGTGTGTGTGTGTGTGTGTGTGTGTGTGTGTGTGATGACCAGTGTGGATAGAAAGCAGGTCCCCTCTGTGCATCACACTTCTATTAATAGTCAGAACAAATCCCAGATATGAGAGGAATCCCTTTACCACTCTGTAGCCTAAAGAGATCTGAAGACCGAGGGGGCAGAGAGAGGACGAGTTCCACCCGAACAGCACCGCAGAACCGCACGGGACCCACCTGGGACAGACAGAAACTATTCCAGACCTGATCCGGTCATCCCATACGGAAAACTTTACACGTTCCAGCTGTAGGAGGTAAGAGATTGTCAGTGGTGTGTATATTTTTATATGTGATTTATGTGTGTGTGTGTATGAGAGAGAGAGAGAGAGAGAGAGAGATCAGATTCTTTTCCCGTGCTAGTATCTCTTTCTTGAAATAATATTTATAAATAACTGCAAGTGTGTCTCTTGTTAATCTTCAGGATTAGCTAACGCTACACAAAATGTTAACAATATTTTTGTATTCTTTAATAAAATAAAATAAAAAACAAAACACAAATATGTAAATGAACTCCCGGGATTTTAGCACTTTTTTTTAAAAGTAATATTATGTAAATCGATAACCACTATGACTGGTATTAGCAACGCTAGCAAGATCACACACAGGCTGCTATACGCTGCTAATTATTTAGCATTAACTCGTCATCGTCTTTTCCTATACAACATTTGTGAATAAGTTTCATACAGGAGTACAGAGACAATGTGTTTTTATTTTTTTAATGTAGTTTTTTCTTTTTTATTAACTTGATTTAAAGTCTGTGTTTAATTAGTAAAATTCAATCGGCGGATATCATTAAACCTCAAAGTCTAATGTGAACAGGACATGATCTCGATCCAGATTATTATTATTAAATATTAGGGCTACATATATGTCTATAATATGAGCTAAATATTGTTTAAAATTATGTATAAAATATATTAGAAGTATATATTTTTTCTTTTTTTTTATTTGCCTAAAGGTATAAACTCCAACATTTTAAAATATTATTAAATAATTGTCTATATTTTTTGCATATTTACTTGAGATGATATGTATCTATCTATTTTATTTAAAAAAAAAACTTTTTGGGTAACAATACACTCTCTTCTATGTTTGTTAAACAATATGTTAAGTATGTTATTATTATTATTATTATTATTATTATTATTATTATTATTATTATTATTAAAAGTATGCATAAAATATTAATAAACCTAAACAGTTTGCTCTACTTTGATCTTAGTGAGCGCCAAAACTTTCAAAGTAAAAATATTAAAATGAACAGCGTCATCAGATAGAAGCGTATAACTCCCAGGTTTTGTTACGTTATCAAGCTTGTAGGCCTGGGGCGCTTAGTTTAGGAAAAGCAGACTGATGTAAATTCAGGTTAAAGCTGAGTTTGGGTTCGGGATGTAAATAAAGATGCGTGGTATCTCAGGCTGGCACTCGGAGCTCGATGCTGCTTTGCATATTAAACAGTGTGTGTTTGTAGTGGAAGGTTTGGTCGTGACGTAAACACGCAGCACTACTGAAAGAAAATAAAAGAAGCTGAGACTGATTGTCATGATAGATTTTGATTCATTACAAGACAAATCTCAAATATTCTCACATCCTAATACAAAAGATTTCAAAAGTCAGCTAGAGGATCAGGTTTATTTAATCAGGTTAACTGATTCACATCCAGATTATCCACCAAAAATATCCACCAAATCAATCACTTGACTGATAAAAGTCTATTTCAATCCTGCAACCTCTCCGTGCCGAGGGTCCAGGGGTGAGGCGGGATTCATCACGTCATCCTCCAGGACTCTAAAGTTAATTCAACTGTGTTGAAGCAGAACAATATGAAAAGATTTTTCCACTACACATCAGAACTTGTTAAAAGGATAAAAGTGACAGTATTTCTTTTAATATGTAAATAATGTAATTCTACAGCTGGTCAGGATGGTGACGAGGTGAGGACGCAGGTGCAGACTCGCTCCGCTTTAATGAGCGTAATGACATAAACAGGTTAAAAACAAACCAGACCCAGGAACAGGAGCACGAAGGTCTGAGCTCGAGCTAAAGTGTCAGAGTGAGACAACGAGAAAGAGAAAGTAATTACACGCAATTACAGTTTGTAAAACTATTTCCCAAAAGGATTAAGTCATGCAGTGGCTGCTGGGAAATGTAGTCCAGCGCCTTAAAGGCACTTCCCTGCGGCAATGCAGCGTGTTTGTCATCATCATCATCATCATTATTATTATTATTATTATTATTATTATTATTATTATTATTATTCCATCCTTGAGAAATTGAGAGAAACCACTAATTAGGTTTGTCTCCTTTTTTATTTTAATTATAGTTCCTTTAAAGTTATTATATATTTTCTCTGCCTTGATGTTGCCTTGCTCGCTAGTTTTAAATGAAGGTTTAAATGATTATTTTGTAGATACACTTTTTCTAACTCATTTCCATAATGTTTTTTGATTCTGTAAAGCTGCTTTGCGTTGTTAAAAGTAACCTGGTGTGAGGGTCTATCCAGTGAAGGAAACTTTAAAACACCCTTGAATAAGAGGATCTGCCAAATGTCTTAAATGTAAAAGTGCTATATAAATAAAATAAACTTGAATTGAATTGATTTGAATAGATTTACCCAGAAGTAGGGTAGGGCATAAAAACTTTTGCATCTGCTTATAGGAATTCTTTGCATTATTTGTCTTATTATTTTTGTACTGTGTGGGTATGTAAAGACAGCTGTGCACACTTGCCATGTCCGTCTGTCCCTGTCTCTCTCTCTCTCTCTCTCTCTCTCTCTCTGTCTCTCTCTGTCTCTGTCTCTCTCTCTCTCTCTCTCTCTGTCTCTCTCTCTGTCTCTCTGTCTCTCTCTCTCTGTCTCTCTCTCTGTCTCTCTCTCTCTGTCTCTCTCTCTCTCTCTGTCTCTCTCTCTGTCTCTCTCTCTCTCTGTCTCTCTCTCTGTCTCTCTGTCTCTCTCTGTCTCTCTCTCTGTCTCTCTCTCTCTCTCTCTCTCTCTCTCTCTCTCTCTCTCTCTGTCTCTCTCTGTCTCTCTCTCTGTCTCTCGTTCTTTTTCTCTGCCTTTAAAAGATAAATATAGCTGAGCTCAGGGCCTGATACTCCACCGTCTTCAGTCCCAAAGCTGCAGTGTTGATATAAACAACGCGGCGGTGGCAGTTGCTAAGGCTGTTAGTGCTCGTCTCCCCGTCTGCGAGCTCTGAGTAAAAACAGAACACACACACACACACACAAAAACACCCGATAGGCCAAATGAGTGGAGTCATGAAAAAGGGATGGGCTTCTCTCAGGCCGCCGAGGTGACACGGAGCGCGTGACATGTGACCTCTGGCATGTCCGTCCCCCCCAGGCACCTGCCCCGGAGCAGTAAATGTCCCCCTTTGTGGGTGTCCTGCACTCCTCAGTGAACACCCTGCTGATTTTTGGACGCCTCATTTGCGTGTGCAGAGAAAAGCGAGTCCACTAAAACTTCCGCATGAGCTTGGTGTCGATTATGAAAATGACTCTATTTTAATCTTGTCCTTCTATGAAAGTGTTCTTTATTAGTGCGTGAGCCGGTTCTAAACCCTCTAAAAGTAAAGAGACCCAGTCTTACCGTCATGGTGTTACCGCAGGAGCTTCACCGCTCATGTCAGGAGGTCATGAATAAAAAGATCAATCTTAAATCACATATTAGTCAAATATCTGTAGCGCTGTAGGCAAGACGTATTTAAGAGAATGAATTCGACTCATTCTGTGCATGGCTGCGGTGCTGTAGGGCTCAGCGCGGGTGCACAGGGTGATGAGTTTAGGTTGGCGTCGTCTCTCCTCTGGTGTCTCTCATCAACAGGCTGGATGTGTTTTTGTTTCTGTGTAAATCCCAGAGATGACGCTCGAGACCTGGGTCTTATTAAACGCCGCCTTGCTGCAGCCAAATTGGCTGATTGAATAATAGTTTGTATTGTGTTCATGGACGCTGATGGTTGAGCTCTAGTCAACCATCAATGGGTCGATGCTGAGACTCGGCTTCGTGATCAATTTTGCTTTTACTTCTTATATGCTTTTTATAATGTACTCATGTGAAAAACAATCTATTGTTAGAAAGTATGTATGAAAGTAAGTATGTCACCAAAACACAAAAGAGTAAAAGAGAATAAAAGAGAAAATAAATAAATTATTAGATGTATTTTAAATCTATTTATGTCCAGAACAATATCATGGAGTTCTGCTTGTATTCGAGATGCTTTGCAGCTGTGTGAGAATTCAAATAATGAACTACACATGCATGTGTGTAGTGTACTGTATGTGTGTGTGTGTGTGTGTGTGTGTGTGTGTGTGTGTGTGTGGCTCTTAACCTGAAGCCTGAATGTGGCATGAATGATTCAGGTGGACGGGACTCACAGCAGGAGTCGCTTAGCAACTGAAAGACTATCCGTAGCACCCAAAAGTCCACAATGACCCGACTTTTCACCGAGGCACACGTACACACACTCTCATCAGGCCACATATTCACACACACACACACACACACACACACACACACACACACACACACACACACTGAGGCCAGGTGACGAGTTTGATCCTGAATCCTCAATGCCTTTGTTGTCTTTCTGTTGGTTTTGCAGCAGGTTCGAAGCGGACGCCTCTGTGCAGAATGTCTAAACAGCCGTCCACAAACGTAAAAGCTTTACAGGTAAGTGTGTGTGTGTGTGTGTGTGTGTGTGTGTGTGTGTGTGTGTGTGTGTGTGTGTGTGTGTGTGTTGCAATAAAAAAAGCAAAAGAAGAAAAAAAAAAGAAAAACACTACCAATATGAGTTTTTTAATAATTTAATTCTCAGTCGTACGATGTTTGTTGTTATTAATTGCCATAAAAACACATTTCGAATGCACACAGCATTACAGCAGCATTTTCTTTTTCTTTTCTTTTTTTTTCCACATCAAGCTCGATGGTGTACAGAAATACTGATAGAAATGACAGAAACGGCCCATGCTCTCGCTCCCAGGCACCGGGAATAAATAAACTCTGCGTATAAAAATAGACCCGTGCAGACTTTAGGTAAAGTCCGGCTCACTACTGGCTGAAAGTTTTCCCTTTCTACTCTATTATCCTGTTTGTATTTGAAAAAACAACTAAATCTTTCGTATCAAAGCGTAAGAGCTGCAGAGAGAGACAGAGAGGGGGAGAGGGGGAGAGGGGGGGGGTGATAGATAAAGAGAGAGAGAGACAGAGAGAGACAGAGAGAGAGAGAGAGACAGAGAGACAGAGAGAGAGAGAGAATGAGAGAGAGAGAGAGAGAGAGAGACAGAGAGAGAGACACAGAGAGAGAGAGACAGAGAGAGAGAGAGAGACAGACAGAGAGAGAGAGACAGAGAGAGAGAGAGAGACAGAGAGAGAGAGAGAGAGAGAGAGACAGAGAGAGAGAGAGAGAGAGAGAGAGAGAGAGAGAGAGACAGAGAGAAGAGAGACAATGAGAGACAGAGAGAGATAAAGATGGAGATCTGTGGGATTATGAGAGTCGATTAGAATCACAGGGAGTAAAAGCTCACATACAAACACTGCAGCCAAAAATAGACACAGATTTCTCTTTGCATAAAAACTCTCCATTTACAGAATTCACCTATAAAACACTCGACTTTTACACATAAATATATTTATAGATCGGCCGTGCATGCAGAGAGCCCGAGTGTACGACCTCTGACCTCTGACCTTCAGTCCTGTGACTTCTGACCTTTTATATTAAACTAAAAGTATATTAAGGAAAGAAATAGAAAAAATATGGACATGACATCATCACATAGTGAACAACAATACAAATCAATTATTATTATTATTATTATTATTATTATTATTATTATTATCATTTTGGTAATACTGTAGTCTCTTTCTAAGTTTTTTTTGCTCTTGTACTGCAGCAATTTGGTAAGTTCCTGTTCACACTTCTGTTGCAGCAGCAGTGCAGCTAGAAATCACATGGTTATAAGGATTACATCACCAGGCCAAACAAAAAGGTTGCTGTTTCAAAATGACCTGTATCGAACAATGAAATAAAACTTACAAATAAAAATAAAACAAATGATTGAAATTGGTTTTACATCAATTAAACCCTGGAAGGATGGAGCTGAACCTCTTTAACTGAGACTAATGTGTGAGACTAATCGCTCAGGTCGAGACTCAGCAACGTTATGTGGCAGTAAAATGAAGTCACATGACCACCTGAATGTACTGAATCAGCTGCACATCACATCACATCTAAGAAAGAGCGATACTTAAAACATGAGAGATTTGAACAGTGTATGATTCTTATAGATAGATTATAAAACTTATAAAAATTGTAAATGTCATAATTCTTTGCAGTTTTTCAATAACATGACAAGCTGCATTTTTTTGTCTGATTAACCTTGAGAGAGAATAAAGAGAGGCAGGTGAGGGAACGATAGCTGATATAACGCAAGTATGAACAGGAACGTGTAGTAAAATTACAGTTATGCATGAAATGTAACATGAGCTGTTGGTTAATAAATGAAATAGTGATCGCTGGCAAATGACCATATATATATATATATATATATATATAAAGAAATGCAGGTAGGTTTGTTTAAAAGATTAAAAGTGTTGATGATCCACTAGTAAATAACTTCCTGTTTCATCAAGTAAAACAAGGAAGAATAAAACAGACAGTCGGTTTTAGGACCCTGCTGTGATGGAGAGATAAACATTCGACTCCTGTGGTCTTATCTATGCATCCAACTGCTCATTTTCCTAAAAACACTCCGTTCTTTATTCTTTATGGAGCGTACTGAACACCAGCAGGAGGAAGAATGTTCTCGCCCGGAGCAGACGCATTCCAGGAAAAGCGAGGTTCATTACACGAGACTGAAATAGGAGTGTCCACGCGCCAGCTCTCCGTCAAGCTCTCCGTCAAGCTCTCGCGACGTCAGCGTCGGCTTTCTGACTCATTTTCTCTTCTCTCTTTCTGTCTTGAAGGCCAACCTCAATATTCCGATGGGAGCTTTGCGTCCGGGAGGGGGACCTCCTGCGATAAAGAAAGAGGAGACACAGGACAGAGAGGAGGTCAGAAACATGTGGATGTACAGTACAGTATAACACAGCACTATAGAGCAAACACTATAGATCTATAACATAGAATTCATGATGATGATGACGATGAAGGTCGTTGCTCTCAGGTACCAGCCGAACCGGCCGTCCCGCAGGAAGATAAGAAGCCTCTTCCCGGTGCTGTGAGACTTCCAGGACCCGCGGTTAACCTTTCCGAGATCCAGAACGTCAAGAGCGAACTCAGATGGGTCACAAAAGACTAGACGCACTCAGGTAGAGCTCTTCTAATGTCTGCAAACGGAAAACCTGCGTACACCAGACTCAAACCTTAAGTGCAGATAAATCACGTAAAAACAGTGAAGGTGTAATGATGACCCGGACATGACAGACAAAAGCACTTTGTAGTACGAGCGATCGCTGTAAACTCCACCCAGCCAGTCGTCCTTTATCCCCAATATAGCAAAAAGTAAAAGGCAAATGAGCCATGAATCTGAAATGATTGACAGTCGCAAATGTATGGTGAACTCTCCAGTATTACTTTCTGCCCCACGAACAGCCAAAATAATAACCCCCCCCCCCTTTCTGCCCCCCCGACGTTATTATTAGTAATGATTCAGCTGGTGCGTTCGTCTCATCTGCTGGACTGACCTTCCTGATTTCTGACACATGTTTTGTGTTCATTAAATAAAAATCAAATCTGCTGATGTGTGATACACAAATACAACAAGCACCAGATATAATCTTTATAAACTTTCTACATTTTACTGGTGAAGAGACTGAGTAAACAATGATCAACCCTTAAAACCTTTTAAAACCCTTACAGCATTTTTGGCCTTTTTTTGCATTACCAAGTTTTAATAAATACATAAGACTCAGGATTGTGCAGTATAGAGTGAGAACCTGGGCAATATGATCAACTGAATTATATTGAATTTTAACTTTAACAAAAAAAATTTTGCAAAATTTTAAAAAATGGGTCACTTTGGCAAAGAAATACCACATATGCACATTATTGCATGTTTTTATGATAGTTTTTTGATTGTTTCTATGACTAATAATAATAATAATAATAATAATAATATGGTACATAATGTGTGAGTTGAGCGGTTTTTGTTCATTCCCACATTCCTGCAGCAGTGACATTTAAAAGTTACATGTTACAGACGTATCCGAAAACCCAAAGATTGCAGTTTAATATCTGAAGCCTTGACACTCACCAGCAGAACTTCTACATAAGGATTTTGATCCTTATGTAGCTAAATATCTGTTAAAATAAACTTTAAATCACTAAACTTATCTTATAATATTAACTCTTTATTCAAGTATTTTTATTATTTTTTTTGCAAAACCATCCAAACGCTCCTGTTATACCATTGATAAAGGCGAAAAAGTAACAGGAAGCAACGAAGCATGAAATATACCAAAAGCATAAAAGAAGCAGAAAGTGCGTAGCCTTCGAGGAGGCGTCTCATAGCAAAAGCCCATCTTAGGTCATCTACACTCATCTATTTTTGTCTGACCTTTTTGATCTCTGGCACAATTGTTAAGTATCACAGAAAAATGTGATTACACACACACACACACACACACACACACACACACACACACACACACACAACACACACACACACACACACACACACACACACACAGTGAGCAAGGTCATAAAACAGGACAGGCGATTTTATAAGTGCGTCATGCTCCCAAACTGCACGCGGCTGTGATCACCTCTGGCCACAGGGTGTCAGTAATGTAAATCCTTTTTATTTTATTTTTTTTTTTAGCATGTGTGAGTTTGCATAAAGGATGCCAGTGTTTGTGTGTGTGTGGTTGTGGGTTAATGGGTATAAGTGTGTATCTGGGTCTATTAATATCAGTAACAGAGCCAAGCTTGGCGGGGCATTGAGAGTCCGTCTGTGGTGTGACTGCCCCAGCATGACTCCCTATTGCCACACACACACTGACACACACACACGGACACACGGACACACACGGCCTTTGACACTTTCTATCCATCTGGAAGCTAGACCTGGTTATGTATGCGTCTAAGAACAGCAGGCAAAGTAAACACTCATAATGTTATATTGAATTAAACATCACCTTTTCTCTTTAAACAGGTGACCCCACCTTGCTTGTGTTAAAGAAGAAGGAGACAGACAGCTCTACCAGCTCTACATACCCCATTACTGACCCTCTACTACAATCTCCAAAAACAAGATGCAATAACTCCATCACTGCAACCCACATAGCAATGATTTTCAGGTTCAAAAGCCGATTAGAGCCACAAGAAAGACGAAAAACCAGACTGCAGTTATACCAATTGCACCCAAATTCACAGAAACAATTTCAGATCAAATCCCATCCATCTCTAAAGGCTAGGTGCTGCACACAAATTTTGCTCCAAGATCTCAAATCTGTGCCAGCAGTCTTCTGTAATAAAATGTCGGCTTTGATATCAAATCTCAGCCGGGTCGTGTCCAAGATCCTGCAAGGAATACGGCGGGAAAATGTCTCGGACTGGTTCTACAATTTATAGACGCGTCTCAGCCATTAGTCATTTATCGTTGCAGCTTCGGTATCAAATCTCAGCTCTGATATTCTGATACTGAGACGTCCACGGCCCGAGCCTGATCCGGATTCATATATAGTGACCATATTTTATACCAAATCTTAGCCTGAGGTTATTGTTATATTCGGTGCATGTCTACGCTAGGACCAAATTGGTGTCCTGAATCTCTTCCATCTCCACGCTCAGATATTTCAAATAATAGAAAAGATACAGAAACATTCACCCCTATTATTGGACCTTAGACAAACCTGAACCTATTTTATATCTGCTACGAAATCTTAGTGCTTGCCTCAGAACTCATAATCAGTAACAGCCATATAGATGAGGACCACGTAGTTCTGCCTCTCTGCTCAGAGCCTGCAAACAATATGGGCCAAGAATGCTTCAGACTGCTTAGACGGATGCTAATAGCACAACATCTCAATATTACTGTAGGTCTTAAAGATTGCTAGCCCTCCTCAAGAAGGTCCAGAATAGCTTACCAGGATCAATCAAATTTCCAAGATTTTGGACCTTTGATATGCAGTAAAGATTGTGACCCAAGAATGGTCCCAAAACCTCAAAGAATGTCGAGGTGCAGCCGTCAGTCCCAAAAGAACCAAATCCCAGAGAGCACTCATCACTCTTGCTAATTTATCGTACACTCATCGCCTCACCCAGATAACACAAAGAAGAACGGCTTGTTATGACTCCGAATTGACTAACAGATGATGCCACAGAGACAAATCCATAAAACCATAACGGCAGGCCCAAGCAACTCGCACGCGTTTTTGGACAGATCCCCAGGCAGCTCATCAGAGGTGCAGCGCCGTCAATGCCACCGCGCACCCCTGACCTGATGACGCTTCTTGACCACTTCATTTTGCTATGTAGGTATTAAGGCAGACAACTTGAACCTGACAGAAACCATAAACTGCACATTTTACACAGAATCGTGACACAGTTAGACGTCTGTCTCCTGTTTAAACTCTTCAGCGTGTGTTTTATCCGCGGTCTGATTTCATAACAGATCCGCAAGCTCTTTTGCTGCCATGTGTGAAGTCACATATTTAATTCCTTTTATAGCGCCTGAATCATAATGTAGCGTGATGATTAGTCTGTGTTGTTCGTGTTAATAGTGGCAAATGTCGTCTCACTTCATTTATTCTGAACAAATACGAGATGTTGAGAACATGTTTTCATACTCCATGGCCCTTTCTTTTCAACCACTATATATATATATATATATTTATTTTCTTTGCCTTTCCTTGCCATTGTTCTCCGGCTTAGGTTTGAGAGCGAGTAGGCTGACATGCAATAAAAACACGATGTCTCAGTGTCACGCTGTAGGAGGGTGAAGCAATCACATGTTGTCTTTGAGCAAACAGAACCGAATTCCCAGCACATCCTCACCGTTTTATTAGCTCTTAAATGTGATATTTGCGAAGGACTTTGTCTCTCTGTGTTTCTCCAGTTGAACAGCAGCACATCAGCGCAAGTGTCCTTATTGAAGATTCTGACTTCTGACCAGAGTTAGAAGGGCTACAAGAAAAATAATGACATCATGTGTGACTTGTAATAAAAACGTGGGGCAAAAAAATTAAATCTCATGCCACATAAGTAACTGTTTCCTGTCTTCTTAATGGTGCTTTTTAAAAAAAAAAAAATATTGTAAAAAAAAATAAACTAACACACATTGCCGCTTCTCCACACAACTGCCGTTCTGGATTCTGATTGGTCAGAAAGTGTTGATTCTTTTTCCAGATCAGCAGCTCTGACAGTAGTGCTGTTGCAATTCATAGGTTTGTATTAATCTGCTCAGTTTAACACTTTACTGGAAGGAGTCTCCAGTGTCAGTGCTGTAACATTAGGTGTTCTGACATCTACAGGCCAGAGCAGTTTACAACGTCTTCGCACTTTATACATAACTAACCAAAAGTTTTTATCTTATTAAATGCGCTTGATGTCCACCCATGGCCACGCCCACTTTGGGATGTCAAAAATGTGACAGTGCCAATGTACCCAAAATCTGACCAGTTAACCAGTTACAGAACACACACCTAATAACATCATGTCATCATAAACAACATGCGTCTCCTTAGTAAACGCTTCCACGTCATTCTGAATTGCCTCTGAACCGTCCGTTCAGAAAGCTACAAAGCTAACTAGCTTCAAACACAAGTCGGAATCACAAATCCTTCTCTTACACCTGATCAAGGGCACTACTTACTGATTGGAACACACACATGTAATGCACACATAGTGCACTAGCTTTCCATTTAACCCTATTTGGGATTCAACCCCAGAACGTTTTTTTAGACGTGAAATGTTAGTATTAGTTAACATTAGCTGCACATTATTTTATGACGTGTAAAGCGACTGTATTCCATAGCATTGTCTCATTTACAGAAGGACTGAATGAGCAAACGAAATCTAAGAGAAATCAAAGCATCTGAAGTAATCATGTGGTGATAAATTAATATCCCTAATATCCTTATTATCTTCTTCATCCATTTTCACATGCTTGTTTTTCTTTTGAATAAGTTATAAAATCCACCATGGCACACTGCATATGAAAAGGATGCCGTGTCCTCCAAGCTGAAGAGGAGGGAGACCTTCCAGCATGTCATCATTCAGTTCAAAAGTCAGCATCTCTGATGGTATGGGGGGGCAGCTTGCGTTTTTTTGGAAGACACTATGAATGCTGGAAGGTATATAAAGGTTTTAGATGACGTCTATTTCAGGGAAGCTCTTGTGTATTTCAGCAGGACAATGCAGACACACATACTGCAGCCATTACAACAGCATGGAGTCGTAGTAGAAAAGTCCGGGTGCTGAATTGTCTGCCTGCAGTCCAGATCTTTTACCTATAGAGAACATTTGGCGCATCATTAAATGGAAAATACATAAAAGTATAAATTAAAAAGCTTTATTTGCCATTTGTACACATACCGACAATATGAGTACATTGGAATTCTTTATGCAGAAACTCTCAGTCACTGATAAGAAAAGATAGATAAAGAAGTTAGTATGATGATGCTTTGAGGACCCTTTAATGCCCGATACAATTAGTGCAGTTCTATAAGGAAATTAGCTACTAAGTTTTACTGAGCGTCCCACAGAACAAGCCACGCTTGACTCCACCGGCTTCTTTTTCGCATGCAGCATCTGGCAGTTCCATTTGTTTTTTTGTCTAAAAAGTGGTCGCTTATATAATATGCTGCTTTCTTTTCTGAAATACAAACAGTTTTCTGTAACCTTTAATTTTGGGGTGGAATACTGATGTTTGAAAATCATGTTTTTGTACTGACTCAATAAAAATGAAGTCATAAAATCTATAATGAAGTTTGTACTAAAAACCACAACTCTGCTTTATCCCAGCATCCTGTCAATGATGATTTGCATGAAGTTATTATATATGATCTTTTTACTTCCTTCATGTGAAGCAAGTAAATCCTATACAAGTTACATTGTTTACAGACGAATGCATCATTAATGTTCCTTTCAGGAAAATCTTTTTTGTAAAAAGAAAAATCCAGATGGATGGATTCATATAAAAAAGTGCTTGCAGGTTCCCCAGAAAAATCATCAGTTTTTTTTTTTTTTGCTAATCTATCAGTTGTCTAACCACTTCTGCAAGGCAAACCCAAATGCTAATTTAATCATCAATTCTATTCTTAGAATGGCTCATTTTGTATCTATTTCCTCTAAAAGATTTGCAGTTCCTGTGTTACCAATTAGCAGACAGATGTGTAACATTATGAATGCGTTGTGGATTCCAGAGGATTATGCTCCAGACTGCTGGCTGTGCTAAGAACGGAGTGAGAATGTCATCGGTAGCCGTCTTATTAGATTTTCTGACGCCTCATCGTGATACGTGTCTGTGCCAGGGACTATTTTGGGATGATGACAGAATAAAATCATAAGGTCAGGGTAAGGGCTCTGGAATAGAACTACACACACATAACATCAGAATGGCATACCATCGCGACAACAAACATGGCCATCGATTGGCCGCGCGCCTCACCTCTTTTAATTTAGGAAAGTCGATGTCTTGTTTACCTCGCTTCTTATTTTCTGTTTGTCTTTTCCTCTCGTTCACTCTACTCTCACTCTTTTTATCTCTCCCCTTGTCATGCCGCTCTCTCTCTCTCTCTCTCTCTCTCTCTCTGGCTAAGCCCTTGCCTGTCTCTGATCCGCCACGTGTTTCTATTCTTGTCACTCAGATGATGCGGAATGGGGTTTAGTCATTAATGGCACAGAAATGAGGTGTTGACTTTTACTTAGTGAAAATATCACGTGGGGAAAGCATAGCAAACAATTACCCTCATACCTGATACTCCCGGAACAACTGCAGGAAAAGGGCACTGCAATGAAGAAGTAAATTTGGATGTTTTTTTTACTTTTCCTATGTGGCCCAAAATGCCTTGCTGTTACCCCTCCTTCTGTTTATACTATGATCACCGGCATTCCTCTTCCATGAAAACAGGGGGGAGGATCACATTAAGGCTGTATGTCCCTGCCAGACTTGTAATCCTGAAGTGTTTGGGGGCTGTCCGCTGGCTGAAAAACAGATCCATCCTCTTGGCATGTTTATCTCTGTAGGAGCAATGAGCTACGCCATCACAGAAGCTGCCCTTATGAAGAGCAAAACTCACTCATGCCTTGACTCATGATGAATTTGGGACTGCAAACGTCCTCTCTCTTCACCCATTTCCCTGTCTTTATTGCCTTTATTTGAACCTTTTCTCCCTTAGTAATGAGTTACTTTCTCATGCTCAGCAAGTCTCACGGAGAAGGACTGCTTTCTCGTTACCAGAGCTTGCGGCAAGATGGACGAATGTGCGACATCGTTCTGGAAGCTGAAGGCAAGGAGTTCCCAGCTCACCGCACCCTGCTAGCTTGCTCCAGTGACTACTTTTGGTCATTATTCCAGGAGCATAATTTGGAGTCCAGGGCTCGGACTGTCACTCTACCAGCTGTATCCGCAACTGGTCTGGAACTGGTCCTGGACTTCATTTATACCTCATGGATCTCACTATCTCCCTCTACCTTGGAGGACACCCTGGAAGCATCCTGCTACTTGCAGGTTACCCATGCTCTTGATCTCTGCACCGAGTACATCTCGAACAGCCTCACTCTGGATAACTGCTGCTTTTTTGCCAACATCGCAGCTCGTTACAGTCTCTTTGATGCATGTGCTGTCACAAGTCATTTTATTGCGAGGAACCTGGCAGGACTTCTAGGTGCCAATGGGGACAGATCTGGGCTGCTAGACCTGAACTTTGACTCTTTTCGAGAGGTCTTGGGATCAGATGAGATACCAGGGGTGAAGGAGACAGCCCTGCTACAGCTAGCTCTGAACTGGTTGTCTTGTAACTCTTTACCTGCCTTGGAAAGTAACTCTTTACTCAGTCGCATTCGATTTGGCCTAGTGCCACCAGAAGATCTGACCCATCTGAGTTCCAACAACCCGACCCTCCGCACTCCTTTTATTCACAGTTTAGTACAGAAAGCCGTGCACTACCACATGCAGGTTCCTCTCCAGCCACTAATCCAAAGTATCCATACAAGTTTGAGAGGAACATCCAACACAGTACTCCTGGTGGGAGGAGGTCCAGAATCAGACAGACCGCAAACACAAATCCAGAGCTTCAATCAAGAGAGCAGAAAGTTCCACGTGCTGCCCATTAACATGGTGAAGAAGCTCCAGCATCAAGGAGTTTGTGTGGTGGGAAATTTCCTCTTTGTGCTTGGAGGAGAGGTTGTAGAGGTGGATGAGGAGAATGAGAAGACAGCAGTGATGACGGTGTCTGACCAAGTGTGGCGCTATGACCCTCGGTTCGAACGCTGGGAAGAGATGGAGCCGCTCTTACAAAAAAGGGCACAGTTCTCCTGCTGTGTGGTTGAAGACGTAATCTATGCCATAGGAGGACGAGGCCAGAAGGGAGAGCCCCCCCTGTCCTCAGTGGAAAAATACAACATGAATGTAGGGTGCTGGCGTAGCAGCGTAGCTTTGCCCCATGCTCTCCATGGACAAGCTTGTGCAACAATTGGCAGAGGTATCTATATCTCTGGTGGCATCCATGGCAGCCATTCTGAGAGTAGTAAGGAAGTGTTGTTGCTGAACACATTTGATGACGATGTCTGGGTAAGACGCTCTCCTATGTCTATTGCCAGATTTGGCCATCAGATGGCAGCCATAAATGAAAGACTCTATGCCTTCTTAGGGATGTATGAACCCTTTTGTGACATCGAGTGCTATGACCCCAAACAAAATCAATGGACAAGACTAAAACCGCTTCTGCAAGACCGCTTCTGTTATGGTCTGACCGTCACACCAGGCGGATGCATGTTGATGTTTGGAGGTAGAAAGTGGCGTGATGGACAGGAAGTGTGTGTTTGTGATGTTCTGGAGTACAACCCTGAATATGACAGCTGGAGGAAGGTGTGTAAGCTGCCACATCCATTATGTGGGACTCAGTGTGCTCAGATGTGTCTCCAAGAACGCACAGAGAGCTAGGAACCCATGAAAATCCCCAAACCTCCATATGCACCCAGAGAACTACGAGATTGTCTTCAGTGTGAGTAGAAAAGCAGAAGATTGTTCAGTTTGTGAATACTTGGCAGGCCTGTAAAGGGTAAATCTGGCTGATCTGTGCAGGCAGAACAGATTTTGACCTTCAGAGCGGTGAATCGAATAATCTTGGCGCTGGAGGCACTGCATTGTAAGCATGACAGCAATGGAAGGTCATAATGACAGAATGAAAATGACAAGAGTCCACCGGGTTCAGGGGTCGTCATATTTCCGGAAAATTACATCGACACAGATTGAACAGTGAGGACTGTCTGAAGTAGCTGTATTCACAGCCTTCAACACGGACTGCAGATCCGGCAATGGATCCAGATACGTAAGGCAGAAAGAACTGAAGATTTTTGCCAGAACTGGTGGCTTAGGCAGATAAAAGGATGGCAGGACAAAAGAAAAACAGAATAGATCTGTAAGAAAGAAAGGCTGAAGCATAAATCGTATTAAGAACAAGATATTTAACAGTATGTTAAGTTAATTAAAGGTCTCCGAGTGTGTGTGGGATGAAAATGAGTCGGGGAAAGTAGATTTAGCGCTCTCAAATGCAAAACGTGGGTCAAAACTCAACAACTGCCTGGGTGTAGAGCACTTTCCACACTTTGTGATGACCCAAGTAATTAAAATTCACTGGAAAAATGTTAAGCGTTATATGTTGCACATCTTGCACGTGTCATTTGTCTGAGTCATGAAATAAAAAGCGTTTTCCCAGAGCAAAACTATTCCAGCCTGCATGCAGAACTTATTAAAAGCTATTCAGAGGTATGCCTTCAGAAAGTGCCTGAATAGACGCGCGGAGCGTGAGAGCTAGCGTCCCTGGAGCTTGCAAGTCATTTAGCGCGATTCATTTTTTGCTTTGTCGTAATGAGCTTAAAATAAATGAAATGATTAATGCGTGCTGTTAAAAGCGTAAAGGCATGAACTCGACAGAAAGAGCGCAAGGATGTGGTAATTAACACAGGGGAGAAACACTAGGGATGTCTGTATGCTAGGATACAGCGGATTAGCACCAGGTGGCCTGAGAGAGAGAGAGAAGAGAGAGAGGGTGTACAGAAAGCAAAAAAAAACCTTCATGGCAGCTTGGAGAGAGGCAGATAAGCAAGAATGTCAAATAAAGTCATTTTTAGATGGAGGGAGATGGATTGTCTGGGGTTTTTCTATTTCATGATGCTTAAGCTGAAGCTGTGAAGCCTGCGGCTCGGCTGTCATGGTTGAGGAAAAGAATCTGATTGCTTTCTACAAAAAACAAAATCAACAATAACTCAGTAATAAACCACGGTGTGTCATGCTGTAGCAGGAAAACGAGGTGCGTGATGACGCGGAGTTACTGTTACCATGTTGATGCAACACGCCTCCAAGTGTTGAATTTCTCTTCACCGAACACTTACAATAAAAAATGATTAAGGACAAACTGTTTATATAGATAAAACTCTATGTTTTATCTGGGTGTAGATACGTTAATTGTAATTAGTGAATCGATACAGTCATCCTCTATGAAATGATGACAGGAATCTTTAATGGAGCTATAAATGGATGAAAAGTATGAAGAGGTGTTTGTTATAATAATAGATAAAAACAACAAACAAACAGTAACTTTGTTTTATCAAAGCACCAAGCTGTTGATTGCACCTCACCCCCACCCCCACCCCCCAGTTCTGAAATTGCAAGATCTTACAAAACCCAGAATCTTTTAGGCTACATTCACATTACCCTCATTTTTTACCTTTATCTGATTTTTATGGCTGTCTGATGAACAAATCAGATGTTTTTTTAGATCGGATCTGCATCACTTTTGTATGTGGTCCGAGATCAGACATATAGCTGATAAGTGGTCATGTGACCTGAATGAGAACAGGCAGATCGGAAATTATGTGACCCTTGTGCAAGCGTAGGGCGCGACGTCATCAGTCAGCGGCGCGGGGATTTTAAAGCAGTGCTAGCAACAGCTAAAGCGAGGCGTCTGGCTTTATTGTTTCTTCTGGACCTCAACACACACACACACACACACACACACACACACACACACACACACACACACACACACAGCTGACTAATAACTGCTCACCGTCCTCCAGAGCAAAACCCCAAGCATACTCATGACTCACTTTCAAAACTCATGACTTATTTTAACCTCGTGTTTTAATAAAAGTCCGAAAATTCTGACCAAAAATATCAGGGTTGAACAATCTGGCCTGTAATGTGAATTTAGCTTTAAACTGTGATTTCAGTCCCACCTTCTTTGTGCTCTAGGTTTATAACCAACATAATTCAGTGGACAAGACTGAATTTTTGTAACCAATCAGAACGCAGAAGGCGGGATTTCTTAACCTCACACAAGGTTGATAGGATCATTTCTTCGCTTTTAATTGCTTTTTTTTTGTAATGTACTTTGCAAAGAATAAAAAAACAAAAAAACAAAGAGTACTTCTCTATCAATGACACTTTGTACACGTACACAACACACACACACAGACACACACACAGTTTCATCCTTTACAATAATAATAAGTCCCAGGGCGAGGTAAAGCATGAGTATAAGACGAGCACGCTTTCATGAGCAAAGTTTTATTGACTTCAACCACATCGACCTCAAAAGTTGAGAAACAGATTGATTTCCTAAATAAATTATGAAATAAATAAAACTGCCAGGAAGTAAGCTAAAGACAGCACTGCATTTACTAACGGCATTTCCCAAATGGCATGCCTAATTAGAACAGATAATTATTTGCAGAAACATGATTGTAGATTTACTAGACTGGTCCATGTTTTAAGTTGTTAGTTTTTTTTTTTTTGTTGTTGTTATTTATTCCTGACTCGTAACATGTCATAAATGCAAAAGATCTGCCCAAGTCCAATAAAAAAAGAGAAAACAGGCAAGAAACCCAGTCTAGTAATTCTAGTCATTTCCATGAAAATGCAAAAACTGTGCTGAGTCTAACATCGTCTACATCGTCATAACGCTGATATACCTCATGTATGATACAGTATAGTCACATGATCAAATCAAGTACATCAGTTATTACTTTTCATGAGGGTTATTAATCTCTCACACGACCGCAATGTACACTATAATACACACACCTCACCTTATCTTACATTAAACTCTAATCAGGACATTCTGTGTCTAAAAATAGTAATAATAATAATAATAATAATAATAATAATAATAATAATCACACAATATAAGTCCTCTGAGTGCTTTGATTGCTTCAAGTCCAGTCCATTAGATTTCATTCAGCACTCATCTGAAAAAAAAAGCAAAACAAAAAACGAAAACAAACAAACAAAAACAAACAAATAAATAAACGAGTATAAACTGTTAGAGTGGATCTGAGTCATGCAGTATAAGAATATAAGATATATAAATATATTTACAAATGAAGCTGGATAACGGTGAGTGCTGACGCACAATAATATGAATGTTTCATTCATTAATATGATTAATTCATTTTTATTACAAATTATAAATCAACAAATGCTATTAATTAATAATGATGTATTTTTAACTCACTCTAATGATTCATAAATTGTTTTATTAATAACTGATTCAAATGTTTCTTTATTAAATGAATGAACGCAAATAATAAATGAAAAATTTGTTTAATAATAATAACAATTATTAATTTCTTTTTTAAAAAGGTGGTTTGTACTGCTTATAGCTCGAAACAGCCCTGATGAAAAGTTCCTACGTTCCTGAATATTTTCATCCATCAAGTAACATTTTCTCGCCCTGTGATTGGATGAAGCCGCAGACGCCTAATGAATTATTCACGAGGCTCATTATAATACACAGTCACAGTAGGCTTGATAGGAAGTAGTGCTGGCACGATCGCTCGAGTCGAGTCCCTGCGCAGGAAACCTCGTGCCTGGTGTTTATGAACTGCTTTACATTTTTATAGAGTCGTCACTCATTTCAGCTGGAGGCGCAGAAAACCCTCGGACGCTCCGCTCCGCAGAATGAACGCGTCCATCAAGGCCCACGCACGGCTAAATCACAGGCTTCGGCCAGCGAAGCCTACACACAGGTGCGGTCTGGCTGCGGAACATCTCACACAGTATATACACGTCTGGTTCCTACTTTACATGAATATATGCGTAAATCTTATTACACGTATGTTCTGCACCTGTGAGGGGGTCAGAAACATGTCTTAAAACATTATTTCGGCATAAAACTAACTGCTAATATTCAAATCGTCATTTTCAGTAGTGCTCTGTTACACCCCTCTGCGCAGCTGCTCTGGGAATCTGATTCCGTTTATGTTCAGCCCCTCCTACCTCCCAGGAGGCGGGATTTGTCCGATTACTGTTGTGGATCAGGTACGCGTATCTCTTGTCGCTCCTAAAAATTGATCTCAAAGCGAATGTCTTGTCAGTCAGGTCAGTGTCTGGCAGGCGTGTAGTCTGGCCATAATTTATCATTTGTCGTCTCAGTTCATTTGAACAAACACTGCTTAACTTCCCTCGTCTTCTACATTCACGATTCTTTTCCCCTACAAAGCACAAACATGTTATTAAAGTCTTTCCCGAAACCTGACTTCTCATTTGTCGTTGCAGGAATGCAGGAATAGGAATTAGAGAATCTGAATCTTTTGAACAAAAAATTTTGTTCAAACTGGAATGAATTTCTTGCTAATAGGCAGATTTATGATCTTTGTGTTAATGTTTTTTTTTTTCATTTCAGCTCTTTCTTTTAGAAATAAAAACTTTAAAAAATTTTTTGAATATATCAGCTAATCTTACTATGTTCTTGTACTTTTTAGAAAAATATAAAATGTATACTTTCTCTTCATGAATTTTACAATAGTTTCAATTAAATTTCGTTTTGAGCGCAATTCTACTTCCAGGTAAAATTTTATTTGATTGTAAATTGTATCTTTAGCATAACTGTATTTCATGTTGGAAACATGAATTATTAATAACGTTTGGTTTTTATTGTAACTTCTTTTGCTTTTATTAGCAGACTTTTAATTTCCTGTTCTCTGGCAGTCGTGAAAAGCCTGCATGTCGTGCTGCACGTGGTTGCGTATGGAACAATTCAAATAAAATAGTTTTACTATATTCCACTACCTTTTTAAATAAAATGTGTATACTTTCTCTTTGTGAATTTTATGACAGTTTCATTAAAATAAATTTTTTAGAGCAAGTAAATTATTTTTAAAAACGTAAGTTTTTCTTAAATTCTAAACGTTTTTATTTTCCAGTCTCGTAAAAAGCTTCTCCCTGCACGTTGTGCGGCGTACGATTGTGTACATGACAAACTAAATTTTAATTTCAATATTTAAACACTGATTTCATCCTGAGTGAAAATTTCAGAGCCAAAATAAATATACTGTAGTGATGTTTTTTTTTTATAAAGCAATATATGTTTCTGTATATAATATTCGCTAATCTGTATTTAATTAATACATAATGATGAATATTTAAACATAATGTTGATTTATTTTGAGTGATCTGAGATCTTTAATAAACAGGGAGCCTCGTTTCTCAACCAGGGTACGAACTAATTTATCCTATAAAAAGTTCCTGTTATTTATTTTTTGCTCCTAAGCTCGTGAAAACTTTCTTCTTTTTCCTTTAGTGCGCGTCCGTGGAAGCTGACGAACTGATGATTCTGTTATATATTACATTGCCTTGCCTTTTATGGACTTTTGTGGGTGTGGCTAAATGTAAATGCTGATGGAGTTTACATCGATCAGCCATAACTTAAAACCTTTCACATTAAAGCCACCTAGGTGTTGGGTTCCCCTTGGGGTGGCTCTGGTCCCTCTGGGGCTCTGGGGGGCGCTGTGGTGTCTGGCACCAGCATGTTGGCAGCAGATCCTTTGGGGGATGTGGGATGTGGGGCGGGGCTTCCGTGGATCAGACTTGTCCGGTGCAACCCACGGGGCTCTGTCGGATTGGGATCTGGGGTGCTGTGGTGCACTGGGTGTTCTGGTGCCTTCCTATCATGTCCTGTCTTGGCTTTTCTGTGGGATCAGACTGGACAGTCTGGTCGCTGGTGCCCGGAGGCGTGGGTGAGCCCTGCGTGCCCTGCGTGCCCTGCGTGCCCGTGATTCTGTCACCAGTCTGCTGGATGTCACTGATAAGTTTGTCGTGTGGCTGGCTGTTGGACGTTATGGCTGATCGGTGTACAACTCATTGGTGTTTATGGATGAAACTTGAAATTGTGAATCTGGTGGGAGATTTTCAGCTCAGCTTAGCCGCGAAAACATTAGCATACAACGTTACTACAAAATCAATAAATGAGGAGTTGTGCTTAAGTCGCTACAGCAAGACATTTCAATTTACATGAACAAATTTATACTAAAACTAACACTGCCAAATGTAAAGTTAACCCTGAACGAAAGAAGATTTCTTCTGTCCATTTGATTAGCTCAGTGATGTTAGCTAGCGATTTCTAAAACTAGCACGCTGTCGTTGAATATGGATGGATCTTAAGATCTATGAGAGTCATGTCCACTTCGCTTTTGTCCCACAGTTCCAGGTCTCAGTTTCAGTGTCCAAATCTGTTCAATCCGTCTTGTGCTTCTGTTACGCTACGGATCTGGGCGTGGCTCTGTCCTGCTGCGGTGTTTGTGTCTCAGGAAAGTCAAAGGTGTTTCCAAATCCAGTGTCGTGTGTCCTGGTTTGATTAGTGTGTGTGTGTGTGTGTGTGTGTGTGTGTGTGTGTGTGTGTGTGTGTGTGTGTGGTGTGTGTGGTGTGTGTGGTGTGTGTGTGTGGTGTGTGTGGTGTGTGTGTGTGTGGTGTGTGTGGTGTGTGTGTGTGTGTGGTGTGTGTGGTGTGTGTGTGTGTGTGTGTGTGTGTGTGTGTGGTGTGTGTGTGTGTGTGTGTGTGTGGTGTGTGTGTGTGTGTGG